>JAGKQL010000041.1:40266287-40362340 GCA_018398635.1 Cyprinodon brontotheroides | reverse complement strand
TTCACAAAATCCACGGTTCGGTTCACGGCTTCGTGGTCACGGTTTTCGTTTCGGTTTGGTATATATGCTGATTGTTTAGGAAAATCTACATGTCTTGGGCGGTCGTGAGTGGGTGAGCTGTTAGGGTGTGTCAGGACTTGGATCCTCAAAGGTTACTTCCTGTCTGACTCTCTAATTCAGCCGAGGTTGCTGGGGGAGTAATTAACCAGCGCCTCTCCCGGCATCTCACTCCTCGCATGACTGAGGTGTACCATGGTGTGCAGTGTTCACTTGTGTGTGCTAAACACAAAATGACAATGGGAGTTGGAGAAGTTTCCCAAAGGGCTTTTCACTTTCACTTTTCACTTTATAGTGAACACGTGTAACACGTGTTGCACAATGCACAATGCTCTTTTTTTTTTATTAAGTCAACAAACATTTACATGAAAAAATACTCTCAGAGAGGATAGCAAAGGTGTACATGAACAGATAAAGATCAATTACAATAAAAGAAAAACAAAGAAGTAAATCAACTAACTATCAGCAAACATTTAAAACAAACATAGACAGAGCCATAGAAATAATAAAAACAACAAGGTGAATGCACTTAAAATAGCAGATGTTTGAAGAAATCAAGTCTCAATATTTTGGCATATTTGTCATTTTTTATCTTCTTAAGGGAAGAAAAACAGATTTTAAAGTCATTCATAAACCAATGAAAGGAAGGTTTAGCATTTCTCCATTTAGCACAGTGGATATGATATTTACCCAACAGCAGGAGGACATTAATAGTATAAGAAACAGGCTGGGGAAGATGGTCCATATAAAAAATGACATCATTTAGAGCAAAGGGGTGTTGCACAATGCTTGCACACTGTTGCACTTTTATCCACAACTTCTTTCCGCCGTCATCGTAGGTCACTCTAAATGCAAAGTGGTCCCATACAGCAGACCTTATAAAGTGCTGCTGGCGCTGGCCTCTCCAACCCTCCCTGTTCTTCCCACCTCGCCATACCCACACAATTCTCCACAACAACTGATATTTTTCTGCTACACCCGGCTTACGCTGCTTCGCTTCTTCTTTTTGTTTACTACTGGTGGTTGGCTTTGGTCGCAGTACTGCCTCCTTCTGCTCTGGAGTGTAAACGCTTCGCCTCTGAAAAAAAAAGGAGGAGCGCATGAACCGAACGCAACACGCGCGAATCGAACCGATACAGTCGATCCGAACGGTTCGGACGGTTTTCATAAACCGTTCCATCCCTAGTAACTACTGACTTCTCTTGCAGTAACTGAGTTACTAACTGAGTGAATGTAGCAGGAAAGTATAACCAGGGCATATTTAAGACATGTTCCTTACATTGCTGTGCAGCATTTTCTAGCTGCTCCTATTTAAGCTGTTTGATTTCATGTCGGTTTGAGTTTAATTCTGTTTTTGAGATCAGCCTGGCCTCAGACTGGTTTGGAAGCTGTTCTCCTCTGGTTTCCCTCTGTGGTTGCAGGACTTTCTAACAAACCGCATACAGAGGCTCAGGGTGGCCCCCACACCTCCTTGGCCACAAGAGTTAGCTTTGGCTCCGCTGGGATGTGTGCTTGGCCCTCTGCTCTTCAGCTTTACACACACAAGCAAACCAGCGCCATCCATGAAATTGACACATTTAACTCCTGTGGTGGGACTTATCTCCAGTAGGGATGAATCCACATGCAGGGATGAAGTGAAGCTGTAGGGATGGAATCATTTGCTTCCGAACACAGCAAAGACCAAGATGCTAAATATAACCAACCAACCAGTATACCTTAGGGAAACTATAGACGAGGGAATTGGACTTGTCCTTCAGTGGTTTTAGCTGATTGTTTTCTACTTTTTTTAAGAAAAAAAAAACAATTCTGTTTTAGCAAATAAGTTAAAATCCAGCTAAAGTAGGAAGGAAGGTGAATTTTTTCTAAGAGGTCAAAGTTCAAAGGTTGTTTCCATGTAAAACTAACATCAACCTTCAATAAGGTTAGTGATAAAACATCCATGTTCCAGATATAAGCAGGCAGGTTCTGCTCAGACCAGCAGATCTAAGCTCAGATTTTTTTCCCAGATTGTTTAAGGACTAAACCAAAAGGTGAATAAAGGCCATGCAGAGGTTCTGAAGGATCATTTTCTCTTCAGTTTCATCCTTAAAGGCTTTAGGAACGATATATGGAAACGAGCTGCTTCAGCCAATGTAAATATTAGTGGAGCTCTCACCTTTTCAGCGTCACTATGAAGTGATTTATTCCCCTTCCTCTGTCAGACGCTCAAATCCAGCAGACAGAGGCTCCCCGGCCTCTGCCAGCCTGATGGATTCAGAGCCCCCACAAAAACGTTCGGCCCGGCCCACAAATATGTGTGGTGGTCGGGGGTTCTGCTTCGACAGCAAATCCAGCCCAAACGAGACCCCCCTCCTCCCCCACCCTCCCCCAGGGCTCATTTATCACACAGGATGGTTTTTCTTCATGAAGCTTTTACAACTTGGCAGAAAGAAATAAACTCAGGCTGCTTGTTTTCTTTGCACTGCATTCAAAACACAAGTTTAATTTCCCTCCAGTCAGACCAGTTGAGGTCAATGATGTCTTTATTATTTTAGTGGACGTCCAGAACAGAAGCTAGATACTTTCCTCAATCCTCTTTTAGCTCTGCTGGAGTCTGTAAATCTGCATCTTCAGTTAAAATAAATCTTAATCTTTTAAATAAACACTAAACCTGGAGAACAGGATGTTTGCTGCCCCAAAAAATCAAATGCATGGTGGAGAATATTTAAAACACCCTGAATGGCTCAGATAATCAATCTATTAATTGACTGTTATTCCCAAAATATTTGTTTGTCTGAAGAAGAGGTCAGCCTGAGTCCTGCTAGCAATTAGTGGAAATTTCCAGACTAATCACTCAGTAACGACTGTTTGCAAAACAAAACAAGAACAAATTGTCCAGACCTGACTGATTTAGAAATAAGAGCGTGATGCCATTATTAAGATGTTCAGAAAAGCCTCCTTCCCCTCCAGCACAAAGCTCAGCACAGAGTCTCATCCTTCTACAAACACAGCAGGTCTTTCTTTGCTGAATGCAGGGTGTGTCGTACCTCAGGTGTGTCCAGGTTTAAACTCCCGGCTGTGAAACAGCAGCAGAGGGCTGAGAGATGGATCCTCGCTCGGTACGTTCCCAGAGAATGAAGAACAGCATCAGCCTCTTTCCTCTGCAGAAGAAAAAAAAAAAAACAACGTCCCCCAGAAACACCCCCACCAGCGGAAAACCTCAGCTGTTTCAGTAAAGAGCTCCTTCCTCTGTGTCTGAATGTTGGGGACTGGGGTGGGGGGGTGAAAGAAGGCGTTGTAGGGACTTCAGTCATGCGCTTTTCATCAGCAGCTTTGAGGCGATGCCAGGAGACTCCTGCAGGCTCAGGTTTTATAAAGACTATGGTGGGAGGTTGGTCCCCTCCCTACACAGCTGTCTGACATGTTAGATGTTTCACTTTTACATGAATGGAGCCGATTCCAAGGCCCAATGGCACTCCGCTGATTGAGGATGCTCTGGAGGAGAAGCACGCCATTCTGTCGCCTCCAAAGTCACCAAACTCTCCCGGGAGTTCTTTATTATCCTGAACCACATCTGGACAGTCACTCCTCTGTCTGTCATTGTGTTTTAGCTTTGGTTTTATGTTTTACATCAAACTGCACCGAGTTCACAGATACAACAACAAATAAATCCACAAAAACGTTGACGTTACATCATGGTTCCCTTCAACCAGCAATCAAAAGCATTTATTATCATTAAGAGAGACTATTTGTTTTACATATACAGGGTTCCCACTGGTCCTTAAAAAGTCTTAAAAGGCATTAAATTCTTCAAAATAAAACTAAGGCCTTAATTTGGTATTAAAATGTCTTAAATCAGTCTCATTGTAGGTACTCTTCTTTTAAAAACATGATAAATAGGATGATTTTTATTATGATTTATTTTTGTAATCTAAATAAAACATTAAAATTTATCTTTTATTTATTTAAAATAACGTAGCACCATTATTGGTTCTGTCTGATAGCGTAACCAATAAAAGCGTTGTTGCGACCGGACATTTGGGAGATGCGCCATTAACTTTTTTTCTGGAAAATATGGAGCAAGTGTAAATGTAACCAAAATTGTCTCCAGCCAAGAGTTTCTCCATGGCTAAAACCAGGGAACATACATGAGGCTCAGTGGATTTAGTGCAAGAAGTCATCTCAAGCTCCAGAATGATGGGAATTAAGGCAGTGGAGTCGCGCATTGGCGAGAAGCGTGGAAACACAAAGCGTCAAATGGAGTTTACCCGAGAAACAGCCGGTATTTCTCAGTTTAGTTCCACCCTTGTCTCTGCAAACGCCGCTTCCACTTATCACCAAATCAAACATACTAAGAAAACCATACAAAGAAAAATAGCTGCAAAAAAGACTTAGCACTGGTTATGGTGTGGCTTTTAAAACTGATTTGTTTTGTTCCCTTGCTAAAACAAAAGTTTGTGAATTCAGTTAAATAATTGTTAAAATATATCTGTCATTTGTGTGTTTTTTTAGCTTTCTTCCTGTATGGAAAGCTTTTCAAAATTTGAAACATTAGTGCAGTGGTTTATGTTAAAAATAAACATTTGGGTTAAGTTGTTGCAAGCAGGTTTTTCTTGTGTTTCTTGTGAATTTGGTCTTAAAATTTTATTTCATGGTTGGCATTAAAAAGTCTTAAAAGACTTGAATTTAACTTGCCTTTTGCTGTAGGAACCCTGATATAGATGGACTTCACTTCCCCGTAGACATAACTGTCTAAGGGCATCACCTCCCTAAGGTGATCAGAATTACTGAGTTTTTCTTCTGTCCAACATGATGCTTCTCGCTGATGCTCTCTTGCCTTTAGCTCATCCAACAGGTTGACGTGGTTTAGGTCTGCTGGCTGAGATGGTTTGTTAATGTCTGCAAAACTCATATTGGCTGTTGCCCTTAGTTTGGTCCACTGTCCTGCTCAAAAAGACCCAGTTGAAATAAGACAATGCAACTGTGATTTCTTATTTTAAATGTGAATCGACTTGTTGCATTGGCAAAATGTTTCTTTTACCTCGTCGATCTAAGAATAAATGCACTTATTTTAAGAAAAAATTACTTAACTAGATTTGATTTTTTTCCCAGGGTGGAGACATTGTCTCTGATGATGTTCAGGCTTTTTAAAGAAGGAAGGGGTCCACAGCATCATTGACCCTCCACCGTATGTAGCAATAAGCTTAATCTTAGCACATATTTAAAGTTGGAGCAAAAACAGCATGTTTAAATTTGTGATAGTAGGCCAGAACGGGTGGCTTCCAATGGATGTCATGGAGACTGGAGTGATTGTTTGTCTTCTGTCGGTCTGGTTAATTTTAATTTTTTTTTAATGGATGATTAAGGAAGATGTCGCTAATATGAAACATTCATGTGAAAGTTTTGTTTTTTATTGTAAATATTATGTTTTCACATTTAACTTAACGCGATTAAATACCGTAGGTACCAAAAAAAGTACTAAATTCAGTACTCAACCCTAATTATTAATGTCTGGATTTTTTTTATTTCAGATTCTGAATGAACTATATTTACAGCAGGTAAAATAAGTATTGAACATACCACCATTTTTCTCAGTAAATACATATTAATAGAGACGCCATTGACATGAGATTTTCACCAGATGTCGGTAACAATCTGTGCAATCCACACATTCAAAGAAATCAAACCATAGATGTCCAGAAATTAAATTATGTGTCTTGTTGAATTGTATTTAACATTTTGTACAAAAGCCTTTATTGGCAAGGACAGCTTCAAGACGCCTTCTGTAAGAAGACATTAGTCACATGCATTGGTCAGGTGTGATTTTGGCCCATTCTTCCACTCTTCAAATCTTGAAGGATTCCTGGGCCTCTTCCATGAACTCTGATCTCTGGTTCTTTCCATAGATTTTCTATTGGATTCCAGTCAGGTGATTGGCTGGGCAATTCTAGCAGCATTAATGTTTTTCAGGGGAACAGAGCACCTTGCCTGTTCAGCCAGGCAAACAATTCCCTTTAACTGCACTTTTTCAGAGACATAGACAGGTATCGGGTAAGAGGCTAACAAAGAACCCAAACAACCCCCATTCTTACGGGGTGGACCCGTTCGTCTGGTTCAATTTTAACGTTTTCTAAGCCAAAACAAGGCTTTGTTTTTGGTCAACTCTCGAAAACCTGCAACTCAACGCTATTTCTGACATTTTGAATTGAAAAAGCTTCCTGGATGGGAAGCGGAACGTCTTCAAACTTGGAAACAAAGTCCAGTGGATTGTATTTTTTTTTTTTTACTTTTTTAAAATGATTAATTGACAGCAATAAAAAGGTGAATTAGATACAATGATTTTGGCTTTTTCTCACTTTTCCAGATATGATGTGAAGACTCTAAACTGCTATCAGAGACTTTGCTTTTGTTCTTTTGAATTTCAAAATGACTAAAATGTTAAAGAATTTGACCGAGTCTCTCCTCCAATATCTGGATACTAATCTAAAAGGGGCGGAGCCTGATGAGGAAAGGGACAGTAAATGGGACTAATAGTTGGCAGCTAATTTCAGAGGTGGGTAGTGATTTAAATTTACTCAGTTACATTTACTTGAGTAACTTTAACAAATAATTTGAGTAGTTTTTCTACATTTTACTTGAATATGATTAAGTATCGCTACTGTAACTTGAGTAACATCTATGGGTTATTCTACCCATTGTGAGTATTTTCACTTATTTAAAACAAGCTTGGTTTTAAACAAAAAAGCACCAGAGTCTCAAACACCTTCTCTATTTCTGTGCTCAATGCTTTTTGATTTAATGTTATTTCTCCTCTGTCATTTCAAGGTCAACTAAAAACAGTAAAAAAACATAGTGTAAATTTAACTTATTTTTTGTAACTGTTTAGTTATTGTATGTTTTATTTTTATTTTTTTAAAAAGCCGTTAGATTTAGTGTAACTTTACGTCACTTTTAAAAACATTAAATAAGTTGTTATGATCCAGATTAATTTGTAGATCAGTTGCTCAGTACTATGCAAAAAATATCATCATTTCACATTTTGTTTCTGTAAAAAAGGTGAATCAAAAACTCTTCATTGTCATACTAAGACTTTTATGCCAGACATAATCCAGCCTGATATAATCTGGCTCAGTCTGCTGGACTTCAACCCTCCTGTCATGTCTGCAGGAACATTACCACAGGTCCTCTTTGTCTGCTGCTGGAAAACATTCCTTCCATGTTTTTAATCATTGCTGGAAGCAGCCGGCATCATCCCAACCATCAGGCCGTTTCCCAGACGGCTGACAGGCTGCCCCTAGCAGGGAAGTCACTGATTTAAGGTGGTATTAGAAAGATTTGGAAACTCTGAGACAAACGCAGTACAGAGTTAATCCATCAAAGACTCAGACTTTGTTCACTGTTAAACAGGAAGCTTCTTTGCTTTGCGTTTGAGGCGGAGATGAAAATTACCGCTCTAAAATGGAAAAGCTAACAGGGGCTTGGTCCCTTGGGGTTCCTGTTTCCCCTCAGCACTGGTATTTTGTGCTGAGCTGAGCTGGAACTCCACAGCTCACTGCCGAGCCAGACCATTTAAATACCCGGGCCTCGTCTGGCAGTCTGACAAACAAGAGTGGGATCATATCTGGGTTCTGGTTTCTGAGCATCTTCAGAGGGAAATCATATTTTCCAAACCATTCCTGATCTGGTTAAGACATCATCTCATCAGCGAGGAGCCTGTAATTCAGCATCCTCTCATGTTCTCAGCTAACAGACTTTGATTAGATTTACTTCATTGTTTTCAGGCGCAGTTTCTGAAAACAAAAAAGAAATTTAGAAGATTCTTTCAAACCAAAACCGCTTAACAGAGGACCAATGATCAGTTCAAGGATTCTTGATGGAGGCTAGACATCCCTTCAAGAAGCTCCAAATAAAAGTATCTTACATCCACATATTAACATAAGAAACTTTATGTTGTAGAAAAAGTGAGTTAGGTTTTGATTGCATTAATTTTCTTTGTATTTATTCAAATTAAAGTTCTAGTTTGGGGTTTCTGGGATTTGCCAAGGAAAATCCATATTCAGACTGAAATAAAACCCACAGTAAACTTGTTTATATCGATGGGTATCGTTCACATTTAAACTGATATGCCACAGATGTCTGGTAACTGGGAATCAGTGTCAGTATTCAATTGGTTCCAATTTAGGTACCATGCAAACAACAGTCCTGTAAGCAACATTATCTGGGTGGGCCCCATATGAAGTACAGCACGTGATTAAGGTTCAGGATACAGCGACAGTTCCATAAACCGGCCAAGAAGAAATTATTTTTCAACTTTCAGTTGTATATGATCACACATCAGACACGGAAACATAGTGACTGCGCAACTTGAATGGAACAATTGGTGAGAGCGCACCACCGCACATTACAGACATCACAAGTTTTAAAAGCTAATTTCAGGTGGGTGCTTATCGAACTCTGTTGAAACTGGTGTTCTCTTCAGCACTACAGTTAAAAATCTTGCACTTAACCAGATGGTGGTACTTTGATATACAAATATTGCAGCAAGAGTAATCTTTGCATTCTGGAAAGAAGAGCCTTCCTTTCAGGATTTTTCTATTAGCCATGCTAGCTTTGTTAACTTTAGCAGCAACTTCTGACATCTTCACGCTTTTGTGCTGTGAATGCTGTGTTCATGTCTGTTGAACCACTCTTCCTCTCTCTGTTGCGAATTATGTGTTTACGGACCAAAAAATGGTGTCATTGGATTTTACTTAAATAGGTACTTTGTATTACCAATGGAATACTGTAGGTACCAAAAAAAGTACTAAATTCGGTACTCAACCCTAATTATTGATGTCTGGATTTTTTTATTTCAGATTCTACACGAACTATATTTACAGCAGGTAAAATAAGTATTGAACATAGCATAATTTTTCTCAGTAAATACATATTTATTGAGTAGCCATTGACATAAGATCTTCACCAGATGTCGGCAACAATCCGTGCAATCCACACATACAAAGAAATCAAACCATAGATGTCCAGAAATTAAATTATGTGTCTTGTTGAATTGTATTTAACATTTTGTACAAAAGCCTTTATTGGCAAGGACAGCTTCAAGACGCCTCCTGTAAGAAGACATTAGTCACATGCATTTCTCAGGTGTGATTTTGGCCCATTCTTCCACACAAACACTCTTCAAATCTTGAAGGATTCCTGGGCCTCTTCCATGAACTCTGATCTCTGGTTCTTTCCATAGATTTTCTATTGGATTCCAGTCAGGTGATTGGCTGGGCCATTCTAGCAGCATTAATGTTTTTCTCTGAAACCAATAGAGTTTCCTAGGCTGTGTGTTTGGGGTCTTGCTGAAATGTCCACCCTCGTTTCATCTTCATCATCCTAGTAGATAGCAGCAGATTTTTAATCAAGAATGTGTCTGTAGATTTTTCCATTATCCTTCCTTTAATTATTTGAAGTTTGCCAGAACCGTATGTATGCTGAAAAACAGCCCCACACCATGATGTTCCCACCTCCAAACTTCACTGTTGCTATGGTGTTTTTGGGGTGATGTGCAAAGCCATTTGACCTCCAAACATAATGTGTACTATGGCATCCAAAGAGTTCAGTTTTGTTCTCATCTGACCAGACTATATTCTCCCACTATTTCACAAGCTTTTCAAAATGTTATGCAGCACTCTTTAAACGAGCTTCAACATGCATTTCCTTCAGCAATGGAGTCTAGCGTGGTGAGCGTGCATTCAGGCCATGGTGGTTGACTGCATTACTTATTGTTTTCTTTGATACATGGAGTATCAATGGAGTGTGAATCGGGATGTGCAGCCAGACGGAGATGACACGTTCTGCTCATGCACTCTTGTTATCAGAGAACCGAGCCAGAGAAACCCGAGCCGAGCCCACCTCTGGAACTGGTCTGCAGTTAGCGCGGTTCGGGTTGTGTTCAGTCTTTCGGTTCAGTTCAGTTTGCTTTCCATTTGCACACGACCGATAAGTTACCTCAGTTACTGAGCTCGGACCGGTCTCGCACGGTTTTTCAAGGGTAGTGTAAATGGGGTAAAAGCCTCTGATGTTGGGGACTGATTCTCTGTGGGATGATTTATGAAAGCATGAGGTGAACCTGATTCTGGGCGTTATGACAACCTGCTGGATGATCAAATCTGATTGTCCATCAGAGATATTTTGGAGGAACCAGGTGGAAAGCAGTTCTTGTATATAAAAGGTAAGCTCTAAACATCTGAGTCTATGTCTCAGTTAATGCTGATATGCCCCCGCCCCCTCCGCAGACACACTGGTGTGCTTCTCCAAAATTGTAGGTGACCGCAGGCAGGAGGCCTTAAATTGGTCAAATCTACATCCGCTCTACACTATGCATTTTTCCTGTTTGGTACCTTACCAGCTTGTTCTGTTTGAATGACCGCCATTGTGGAAAACGACTCGGGAAGTTGGAACAGCCAGAAGAGCAAGAATGCTGGGACCCTTGATCCCCACTATTTTTCGCCATCATGTCCCTCCATTGTCGCACCAACTTGCCCCTTGTGTTTTCCCACTTCCTCACCATCTTGGCTGTATCTAGATCCACAGCTAGTTTGTGATTGTCCCTATTGCGCTGTGGTGTGAAGTAACAGCACAGGCCATGCTTCAATATTGGGCATAAATTAAAAATGTCCGCTTCATACCTGCGACAAGCTAACTGCGGCACACTGCTGGGGGAAAATAACCAGCTCTTAAGATGTTGGATACATTTTTTATTGACTGCATGCTGAGTAATATTGGTTATTTCTAGCTATAGCTGCAGATTCGTGTTTAGTCTCAGACATCTGAGAAGGTCTGATGGAACCACTAAAGTTCCTGTTATCTGGGATGTAAAACCTCACTGATGGTTCTTCCTGGTTTCCATACAGTCAGAACTGCCGCTCAGAGACAGATCTGTTCCCCAAACATGGCTGGACTCTAATTACATCCTGATGTAAACATGCTTTGTGTCCCTCTCTAAGCACGCAGCCTTTGTTTGAGTGCCGTTAACCTCACTGCATATGTCCTGACCTGATGATGGCTTGGATGGAGAGGAGAAGAACTGGGCTTCAGGATCTCTGTCTCTGCAATAATCGCAGCTCTGAGCGGATGATGAAAACCTCTGTTAGCTGAGTGCTGTGCCTCACAGTTATGAATTCTGTTAGTTTAAGGGTCTTCAGAGAGAAGCTGGTTTGTGGGAGAGGAGAAAAACTTGATGGCGTAATTGTTGAAATTACAGTTTTCATATTTCCACGTTCCTGAAGGGTGATGGCCTGCGTTCCTGATGGGAGGCGGTCAGGATCTCTCCAAGGAACTCATAGTTTCCAGCCCTCTCAGACATCTGCGACTGGAGCTGGTTGTGTTCTTGCGCTCAGGAGAGTTTCCTCCGTCTGGGCCTTTTAAAAAATGGGAGTCACTGAGGCAACCGGCACCACGGCGCTGCCAAGAAGTTGCCTCAGCGCTGTTGTGGTTTCAGTGGAAACATTTGGAAAGAGGTGTGACCCCGAGGTTCTGCTGGCATCAGATCTTTCCAGCCCATCATGATGTCATCCTCCGCATCTCTACCTTTAGGCTGTAGCTGAACATCTGATCTTTGTTCCTTTTACACTTTCCTGAACCTGGTAAAGACAATTTAGATTACGTTCTTGTTTATTTGTTATCAGTAGGTCCATACATTCTCCTTATATCCTGTCAGGTGTAACAAGAACCCTGTGCACAAAGAACCAGTAAAACTACTCCTTAGAGGGAAAAAAAGGTGTTTCTGACCCAGACGAACAGGTATCTAGATCCCTCAGAGAACTCCTAGACTGATCTGGTTCTTTACCTGGAGATATCCTGACCAGATAAATCCTGCAGCAGTTCTTCTCTGAACTTACTGAGATGATGAAGATTTAAGCTCTAAATTATTCATAACCATGCAGATTTGGATTCAAATTTGTATCCAACAAACAACTTTATTTCTCACACAAAATGAAAATAACACTATTATTTTAATAATATTTCTATTACATATACATAGAGTGAGTGAGATGCTGTAGAGGGATATATTCTGCTCTGAGGTTGGGGGCCCTCTGTACCTACCCTAATCTGCAGCTCCATAGTTTGGAGGCCAAATGGAAGAATTTTCCAAATTAAGCCAGTTTTCTTTTAATTTGACGTAATTTTATGTTGTAGACAATGGTGCATTTTGATGATAGGTAAATGTTATGACCAAAGGCTATATCATAAGGTAAAGAAGTCCTGTAATGAAATCATCTGTTTTTATGACACTAAATATCCTTTTATAACTCCAAAAATGAATCTAGCTCTGATTTGGTACATTTGGATAAATTGTGCCGAACCTACAGCAATGCCAACTGAAACTGTTGTGAAGAAAATCTCCTTAAGCTGATAAATTTGTATGGATTAAGTCAAGATGCTGATTTTATAGAACTAAGGCCTCTCATGGTGCTTTCCACTTTTTATGTAGAAAAAAGGTAAAGCCAAAAAGGCATTTATTTTAATCAAAATAAATCAAGCAGAAAAAAACTGTATTGCATCATAGTGTTTTAACATAGGAGGAGCTTGTTTTGGTGATGAAGTTTTACATGGAGACAAATGAACATAAAGGTGACATAAATACAAGAATATATACAATTCCGTAAAAAATTCAAAAAAATATCCACTGGACTTGGTTTCCAAGATTTGAAGACGTTTCGCTACCTCTCCGGGAAGCTTTCTCAATTCAAATGAGAAAGCTTCCTGAAAAGAATTAACACACAAAAGCCTATCATGCTAATTTCTAGTTAATTGTCTTTTTTCCATCATGTTAGAATTTTTTTTTTTTGTAATGCCCTTCACTTTTCTATCCTTCTGAGTACAGCTGCTCCACAGCACAGGGTGTCCCAATGGGCACTATTTAGGTGATGACTGAAGCATTTTGTTCAGTGTTTATACTTATTAACAAACCGCATAAAATCCATTCTGCATCCATTTCGCCATTAAATCGGATGTAAGCCTGTACTGGAAAGAAATCAGACATTGTAACATTTAGGGGTGAGCATTGGCATGTGCATTGCGATACGATACATCTTACAATACTTGGGTCTGTCTACGATATCACCACAATATAGAAATATCACAATATATTGAAGATTTTACGAAGTCTGTCAAAAGGAAATGGATACCAGGGGTTGGCGTTAAGGATTTTTACCACTTGCCCAACGGGCAAGTGACTTTCACATTTCATTTGCCCAGAAACAATTTTTACTTGCCCAGTATAATGTTTGATGAATGTAGTTCCTAATGTTCATTTTTGTATATATATCAATGAAACATGTTTGTTTTGTTAAACGTTTTTTGGAACTTTTTAAAAACTTAAGATAAACCACAAGACAGAAGTCAATGTCACAAATGAATAACTTTTTATTTTTAGAGTCACAGTATGTTTATACAAGATAATACTATTAATATAATGTGACTTTTTTAGCTTAGAATAATTATATATAGTTATTTTATACAGGGTTTCCACAGTCTTACATCATTTCAGAATTCTCTGACTTTTAACTGACTCAGGATTAGTTTTCCCCTGACAAAATAAATGCAGCCGTTTGTCGTTTTGGTAACTACATCAAAATTACCGCTAGGTGGACAAAAATCACGCCATCTGGCGGGAAAATCACCCGGCTTTTTTAAATAACGCATCAATGTAGTACAAAACAACAAAAAATGGCGCCGGCAACGCATCTGGGTCGTTTTCATCGAATGTCGTGGTGATTTTAAAGTAATTTTGAGTAAACAAATAATTTTTTATCATGTCATCATTCGTATACAAAACCACCGGAAATTTTGTACTCTCCCGACAATAAAAACTACTTGCACCGGGAGATCGGGCGATGGTTAATATTGAGCCCTGGATACATAAAAAAGCAGGTGCTATACATGTTCATCAGAATCCATGCTGTTTCTGGTTTGAGTTAGTCCACATCTTCCACTGTGACTGACTCAACTACAGATATAGCGCTGCACCGCATACCGAAAGGGCTTCACAGCATCTACCAGAGTGGTGGTGCAGAGGAAGCCCATTTTCCCTCAATGTTTATTTAGATAAAAATGTTTTAATTGATACCAGGAACTGAGACATCGATATTATATCAGCAGCCGAAAATCACAATATATCATCAAATCGATTTTTTTCCCACACCCCTAGTAAGAGTTGAATAAGTAGTTTAAAATTTTCAATTTCATCTTAACTTTACAAAAGCTTGCATTTAGATGCCATGACTGAGCTTGTCTTGATTAAATGCAGTTGAGAAATTTCAGGTAAATGCAGCACTTAAATCCTTTGGGGCCTAACTGGTTTGATTCCTCTTTTTGTTAGTTTTATTTTCCAGAAGCAGCCTGGTCCAGATCTAACTGCTTGTATTGATTACATACTTTAAAAGGTTCCAGTTTACAATATGGCTATCCCAAATAGATGGCTAATGCATAGTTTATAGATAAAATAACAAATACTTGAAGGGTTATAATATTAACCCGTTAAATAATTATACAGAGCAGTTAGGTATACAGTTACTAAATATAATAAATCTACGAAGGAGGAATTGTTGTTTTTTTTTTACATAGAAATTGTTCCAAATGTATCCAGTTTTTAATTGTTCCTATCTGACCAAACAACAGCTGCTTGATGCTGAGTTCTTCTTGTTGCATGCTCTTTATCTTGCACACCGTCGATGAGGTCATAAAAGTGATTACTGTTGGGTTTCTTCAGGTCTTTGATATTTGAATCTAATGAGTGCAGCAGCTGGTTTCGTTGGCAGCCCAGCTGAGTTTTTTTTCTCTAGGAAAAGCTTTAATCTCGGAGCTTCGGCTCATTTGAGAAAAGTTTTCCAGCTGAAACATGCCGTGATGATGACAGTCATATTGTCTAAGGCCTACCTCACATTCCAGATTCTTGTTTCTATCACTCGTCTACCTGTGGATGTATTTTCTCTGCAGTGGCTACTGAAGGTATCCAGGTTTAGTTTCCAGAAGCATGGGTTTGTTTATCACATTCGTAGTCGTCCTGTCAGATGCCTGCTACTGCAGGAGATGTTCCCAGACCTCAGGATTGCAGAGGAAAATGTTATGATTAGGTTGGCCTTCTCAGCCTCTACTGAATGTGTGTGGCATGCAGCTACAGAACCACAGCTTCTCCTGACTCAGTCAGGATCTGTCATCCTGTCTCCATGTCGTCTCCCAGGCCTGAGCTGATCATCTCAAAGCAGGAATCTGTAAATGAATGATCTGCTCGGATCTCCTGGATGTCCAGGTAGTGCTGGGGATCAGGGAATCTACTCTTGCTGGTCCTGGTTCGGCTTTAATCACTCAGTTCAAAAGTGTGTACTAAGATCCGCTAGAAGCACAACAGGCCAGTTTAAACTGGTCTACTTTAAGCGCAGAGACTTTAACAGACTCTAGAACCGTCTTTAACAGACTCTAGAACCTCCTTTAGCAGACTATAGAACCTACTTTAGCAGCCTGTAGAACCGTCTTTAACAGACTCTAGAACCGTCTTTAACAGACTCTAGAAGTGTCTTTAACAGACTCTAGAACCGTCTTTAACAGACTCTAGAAGTGTCTTTAACAGACTCTAGAACCGTCTTTAACAGACTCTAGAAGTGTCTTTAACAGACTCTAGAACCGTCTTTAACAGACTCTAGAACCGTCTTTAGCAGACTGTAGAACTTCTTTTACCAGACTGTAGAACCTCATTTAGCAGCCTGTAGAACCTCCTTTAGCAGACTCTAGAACCATCTTTAGCAGCCTGTAGAACCTATGAGAGTCTTTTGAGTATCATCAAGAGTAAGCTGAGATAAGACGGACTACTTCAAGGTCATGACCTTTTAACTGTTAACTTTGACCTGTAGAGTCTGCGTTGAAGCTCCCTCCTTTCTGGACTTTTCTGATCTTCACACTCTAACCTTGGGCTGGATCTTCTGGGATCTCAACTCCTGAGAAAACTGGCTGAGATGTTCTCCTTTGGGTTATAATTCTTCTCTGTGTAGGATGATGGACTTTATCTTATTTGGAGATGACCTTATGACCCTTCCGTGGTTTTCGGGAAGCAACAGTTGCTTCTCTAAATTCATTGCTGATGTCTTTTCCTCCTGGCATTGGTTAATGCTTATTATTTGCCATGGAGGCAAAGAAAACCTCTGCTTTTAGTAAGTCAATCACTGAAACCTTCTCCCATGACTGTATATTAGTTTTAAATCTCTTTTAAGCCCCCCAGAGGAACTCCCTGTCCCGTCTCTACCTTATTCACTGAGGAGAAACCAACCTAAGCTGACATGTCCTGACAGTTACTGTTACCTCGTCTGCTGAAGCCATTAACTCTCCTGCTGAACACGTTTTGACCTGCACCTTAAACATATTTAGATTCAGTAATTCATAGAGTCTAAGGAACACTTCCCACCCCCCTCACCTTGTTTTCGCTTTTATAGAAGAAACTCCTGGAAGAAAGAGCTCAGAACATGAAGCTGCTGAGGTCGTTAGGAAATAATGTGTTCTGGTCCCACTGCAGAGAAATTCTTTCCATTTCTTTATTACTATTTTACAGTCTCCAGGGAAGGAGTTCTTTCCACTTTACAGAGTTTAACATTTTACCTAAGGAGACAGATGTGTTTGGTTTGTGAAGCCTGGAAGTTCTCAGTCATCGTCTAACAGCCAAAGGTGGTCCATGTGACCCAGCAGAACAACTTACCAGACCCCAAGTGTCATGTAGGGGCAGAGCAGCCCAAAATCTTACAACATGAAGTCCAGACAGATCGGAAAAGATTCTCTAACCATGTTCCTGAACATCACAGATCTGAGGGAACGTTCTTAGTTCATTGATTCAAAACCAGAATCTTTCCAACAAATGTCTGTTAGTCTCTGGTTCTGAGGATCTTCTGCTCACATGGGTTTCTGAGGTTTCAGGACCACACTGGAAGCAGAACGTAAACATGAGAAGGCTGCTGGTGACACCTTGTTGGGATCGATGTAGTTGTAGTCCATCCTTAATGCCACCAGATTAGTTTCCTCGTGGTTGTCCAGGTCGCAGATGCTTCCCTCAGGAATGCTTCTGTAATGTCCAAAATAAAGCTCAATTAGACCCAACTTACAACTTTTTTTTTTTTTTTTTTATTATTATTATTAATTTACGTGAGAGTTTTTAATTCTGAGGATTTGCTTCACATCTGGGATTCCTTTACTATTCCACAATTCCCGCCTCCTGCTGCTCCGTCTGCAGTCTGTTTATTTTTCAATGATTTTTTTCTTCTTCTGATTTTCCAGGAAATGTTTCAAACATTAATATTTTTTCCCCTATATTTTGTCCTTTAATTTCTTCTTTTTAAAGTTTTTCATCAAAAATAATAATTTCTGTTTTTGATTATCTTGAAATAACACCAACACATAACGAAGGTTTTGTACATATATCATAACTTTGTATATATAAAAAAAAAAAACTGCCTTAATTACTTCCTAAAAGAAAAAGCTTGTGAATTAAATTGATGAGATATTTCCAGATCTGCTTTTGTTTTAAGGCCTTTTCGTTGTATTCTTTTAAAGAACTTACTGGCTTTTCCAAGTGAAACACCATCACAGAGCAACCTTTAGTCCCTTCTCCAAATATTAAAGATTCTCTACTCTGTGCAACATTGCCATTAAATAAAAAAAAACCCTCAAGATCATGATACACAGCAAAATGACACCAACAGAGCTTTGCCGCAGAACCTGTGATACTTTGCTCTGATTGCATGGCACAGGACGGGGTGAATAGATCAAAGGATATCCAGAGTTTGACAGATTTGCACCATTGATTCTTTATCCAAAGTACCTTTCACTTCGGGTTGAAAGCCGTCTACAGTAGCAGAAGGAGGAAGTTATCACTCCATTTAAAACTGCTGGAAACATCTAAACACACACAGCCGTTTTCTATGCTTCACTTGGGTCTTCAGAACTGCTCTACTAATCTTAATGTCTCACTTGGGACGGTCTAGTAAACTCAGTGCTGTAACGAAAGCTGGACTCAGTGAATTTAATTCCGTCCCTGCATGTTGCAGGAGCTCTAACTCCTCCTCACTGGAACAACACTGTAGCTACTGTGGAGGTTGTTGATGTTGGAGCACTGAGGATAAAGATCTCACAACTGGCATGTGGAAGAGTTTAGTAATTGTATCCACATGAAAAAAAGAAGAGGTTAAATATTTTAGTTTGGAAGAAAAATCTGCCTCCGTGTAGTTTTTTTTTTTTTTTTCCCTTTACTCTGAGCTTTCGAATTTTCCTCAGCTTCTCTGGGTGATGAGGTGAGACACTAAGGTGGAAACTGGAATCGGCTTATTTTGTTTCTGGTTGTCAAGGCAACCTTTTAATGTTGTCTAGCTGGAGGTGATGAGTAAGTCAGACTGCTGTGTTGAAGGAAATTTACTGCTGATCTTGGTGGATTACAGAGGGAACGCGTGTGTCGGTACATATGGTGAATAAAACCTCTGTGGAAGTTGGTTCTCTACCTGATCCTGTTGCTGTCTAGCCGAAGAAAATGTAAGTTGGTCATTTCACTGATTCCAAGAGGGATGTGGATCAGCTGGTTGTGGTCCAGGCACATCTCCGTCATGGAGTGATAGGCGCCAAAGAATGACTCCGGCTCGATTCCTTCCCCATCCAGCTTGTTGAAGGACATGTAGAGGTATTCCAGACCGGGATCCATGTGGGCAAAGATGTATCCTGTGAAGGAATGAGAGGACATTTAGATCTGTTAAAGGTTGAATGAAGTAAAAAAAAAAAAAAGAGGCAGGTTTATTTATACTGCACATTTCGGATACAGGATGTTGCAGAAGCAAACTAATGACAGCTGAAAAACAGTTGATCTACACAATAAAGTTAGTGCTGTTTCAGTTCAAATAGAAAAACCTAAGACAAAGAAAATGAGTAATAAAACTAGGGATGGAGCGGTTTTATGAAAACCGTCTCAACCGTTCAGTTCGGTCAGCGTGTGTTGTGTTCAGTTCATGTAACTGCTCCTTTTACACTCCAAGAGCAGAAGGTGGCGGCACTGCGACCAAAACCAACCACCAGTAGTAAACAAGAAGAAGCATGAAGCAGCGTAGCCGGGTGTAACAGAAAAAAATCAGTTGTTGGTAGGAGGGTTATTTGTGTAGGACTGGCGAGTGGGAAAAAGAACGAGGGAGAGGTTGGAAGGCAGCGCCAGCAGCTTGCATAGGTCATAGCGTGGGACAGCTTTGCATTTAAAGTGACCTCACGATGGCCTTGCGGAAAGAAAGTTGTGGATAAAAGTGCAACAGTGTGCAAGCATTGTGCAACTCGTTTTGTTTATGCTAACAACAACTCGACCAACATGTCAGGCTAACAGCCAACATATACCGAACCAAAAACCGTGACCGCGAAACCGTGAACCGATCCGTTGGATTTTGTGAACCGTTCCACCCCTAAATAAATCTGTTAAAAACAACACAATCAATTAAACACTAAAAACAAAACCAAGGAATAAAATCACCTCCTAGTTCTCGTCAATAGCTCAGCCCCGTTTAATAATTCAGCCCTGCTGTAGCTTTGCCTGTTTTATCAGACTAATAAACCACATCTACTGGATTTCTTATGATGGTCTACTACAGCAGCTACCCGGAAGGTTTTTAACAGACCTTTAAAACAATTCTTATCCTTTAACCTACCAGGTATTCTCTCTATGTTGTTTCCCACCAGCACTAAGTGGACCAATGACTTGGGCAGGTAGGATGGAACCAGATACAAGTCATTATGGGACAAATCAATGGACTCCAAGTTCCTGCAGAAAAAGACATATGCTTTAATGTCTAGACTGAACCAAACTGATAGTTTATTAGACCCTGATAGGTGATAGTTGACAATGATGGTTCTGTTTGGGTCTGACCTGTGGTTGAACCAGGCCATGGGGGCGATCCTGGTCTCGTCCAGCTTGTTGTGTCTCAGAGAAATCAGGTTTAGGTTTGTGGTCTGATTTAAAACCGTCTCTGAGATTTCCTCGATCAGGTTGTTCTCCAGATGCAGCTCCTGAAGAGGGAAGAAGAACCGTCCAGCAATTTAACACTGCATTGTTGTAATATCCTGGCAGTGCTTTAATGTTTTGACTTGGTTAAAGTTGAATTTTAGAGCCTATTATCAGATGTTACGGTGGGTTGTTTTGATTCGTGACATGAAGAAGGTTTGTGGTTCTATGTTTGTAGAAGGTGTGTTCTAGATGGACCACTAGCAGCGCCCTGCTAGTACTCAGCCCTCTCTGTGGTTAACCTGAAACTGTAATTAGTTGGCTAGGTCGGTTTCCCACTTATAACAGGTTAAACATCACAGTCAAGGAGGAACTTCTTTGATTTCACAGAGCATGAAGCAGCATAAATCTCTGAAAACCTGATCACAGTGTATTTCTCCTGGTACAAATGTTGTATTTATTTTTAACAATTATTGCTCTAGTAGATAAAAATTGCTTGATTTCTTTTGGTTCTTCCACTTTGGCATATTTTTTTTGTTTTAGATTTTTCTTCTTTTTTCCTCAGCCTTCTGAAACACTAAAGCTGTTTATGTTTTGCTATCTAAAAACAACGGGATCTTCAGGACTTGGCAGGGATTGACTTTCAACTTCTTCTGGGAGTTCCTTGAAGGCCAGGCTTCTCAAATAAGTAATCAGCCTTCGGGTGCATCAACCAAACCCATTAACTCTTATTCACCAAATTAGACAAACCTTCTTTCCTTCAGTTTCATGTTTTGAACTTTTATAATGGATAATTTGAAAATGTTATACCAGTAGCGACTTAGGAAGGCCTTGTGGAATAGTGCGGAAATAGTTTCTTCCCAGTCTGAGGTAGAAGAGCTGAGTCAATGGTGCAAAGGCCCGCGGTCTGACGTTCCCTTCACTCAGCAAATTCCCCTCCAGCTCCAGAATCACCAGGTTGTTAAGATCTGAAAAAGGAAAAAAAAAAAGGTGTTTAGCTAAAATAAAAAAATCACAAGAGAGATGGACTAAATAACCTCAAGAATTGATTTAAACAGTAATAAAGTACATAGATTTACAAGCCACCAAACCTCATTGATATCGAAACACAATACTTGAATTTAGGTGATCAGTGTGTAAACTTGACTTCCGTAGAGGCATATTTTACACTTAATACAATTAATACAATATTCATCTCTTATCTTTTCTATTGCGGCAGATTGAGAGATCCAAGTCAAAATTGCAAAAGTGGGTTAAGACGATTTGCAATTGATGACGCACTGCCAGCTGTGTGCACTTGTTTATAGAGCATTTAGTCGTCTGTTAGACGCGATTGAAAAAAGGGGACATGGCACTTACTTCTGTGTTTTCACTGAGACCAAGATACCTCAGACAGTCCAGTCCTTATTGTAACCTGTGCTGGCATGACCTTGAACCATTTGCAGTATCATGGTGGGAGAATGAGCTAATGTGTCTGGGAGTCTCTACTGAGACTGCTTTCCCGACGACCCACTCCTGAATCAGCAGAAGATGACAACTAAGAGTTCTGGGCCAGAAGCTGAAGGATTAAAAGGTAAGGATGGCCATCAGAGCACATGGCCGACCCGGAGAACCTTGAAAACCATAAATCAACCAATAGGAGACCTACTGCAAGGTCCCAAAGAGACAACACCCTGCCAAGGGTAATAGGGGCCTTATCTCCCTCGGATAGTCTCCTCTACCAAAGCCCTGAGTGGTTCTAGTGTGTTAAAACTGTCCGCTCTGTGACTGGCATTCTCCTGAGGTTCTATTTATAGTTTGGTTACAACTAGATACTAAAACAAAAAGGTACCAGTACCTAATAGAAACCCCAAAAATGAATTGAGTCTAGTAGGCTGAAGTGGAAAAGGTCCAATAGATTAGGTTTAGAATGTAAACTGCTGCAGTGCCTCCATAATGGTGCCACATTGCAAACAATACTGAGGACCATCTAGTTTCCTCTTTCCATTGAGGGGTATGGTCAATACGGCCACTTTGTTTCTACTTTCTTTGGCAGAACCAAGAGGCTTGTTTAGTTCTAGTTTTACTTGAACCGGTAACCTGTTATGTGTCAACATTGACCAGTTGTTATCAAGAAGAGGAGTGTTAAACTTTGGTAAATGAATAAAAAACCTGCCAGACACTAATAGATTGTATCCAGACCAGTTGTCATTCAGTTCTTTTCAAACGTGTTGCTGGTTGTGTTGGTTTTTAGAGAGGCCTGTCTGGATGGTATCTCTGTACCTCGGAAGACGTTTTCATCTATTCCTCTCAGTTGGTTGTCATTGATCTTCAGTTCCTGCAGAGTTGGGGGGAGGTCAGGTGGAACCACGTCTAGAAGATTCTCATCCAAGTACAGACGCCTCAGCATCTTTAGGCCCTGCAACAACAGACTGGTTAGACTGGGAACCATTTAAAGGACAATGTTTGGATCTAAAAGTGTTTCTTAGACTTTGTAGTGACAGCCCAACATATGTTTAGGTCCTTCAGGGTTTCCGCGGGTCATTAAAAATCATTAAAAGTCATTAAATCACAATTTCTTTAATTAAGACCTTAATTGGCATTAAAATTCATTAAATGTGTTTATTGTGGAATTTAAAATGCTCTATTTAAAAAAAAATGTTTGTAAAAACAATTTCGTCAGACATATTATATCACGATATATTTGCGTGGAACTGTGTCCGGTTGATCGCAAAGCTGTATGTTCAGAAAAGAAGCTTGAGTCGGAGAAAAAGCTAGAGAATGGGGGGAAAAAAAAAACAAATTTCAGCAAAAGGTGTTGGGGAAAACGAGGAATTCGGGACATGGCTGCTGCCTGTCGACAGGTACCTGTCTGTGGCTTTAAAATAATTTCTAAGAGCATTATTTATTCCTGTATAAACCCTGTCCTTACTATGTCATTCAGATATTTAGCTGTAAAAACACCAAATCTGAATAACAGCTGCTAAATTGCACATTCTATATATTTTTAGTACGTGCAGAAAGTGGGTGTGTTTTTCTAAAAAGATCGCTGTGCAAAAGACATGCAAACTTTATTGTCCCGCAAAGGGGAAATTCTGGTGTTACAGCAGCAATATGATTATAGAAAAAATGGTCACATGAATGTGGACCTTAGAAAAATGTAAACAAATAACATAATAGTGAAGAGTTAAAAATGAAACACATCAAATACTGTACAGTGTTTTAAAAATATAAAACTGTGCACCTGGAGAATAGATAACCAATGTCCAGCTATGGACATTTTTTACAGTAATGGATATTTGAAAATAGCAGCAACATCAGAGATGTAAGGTAGAAACTGTGCATAATAATGATAATACTAAATTATATTACAGTTGAAGCCAAAGTTATGAACTGACATAAAAGAAATTTATCCCCAATATTTTGCTTTTAAGATAAAAAAAAAAAAGTTTTCGTCTGTCAATATGCTCTAGAACTCCTCAAGTGAAAACATTTTAGTTTCAACTGGTTTCATTTAATAAAAAGTGTTCTTTATTGAACCTTTGGCTATATTATTAATCAATTGATCTGAATACTAATCATCAAATGGATCGATTTGCAGAATAACCGTTGGACTCAGCTCTAGTTTGTTACACATAAACATGTCTGCTGGACTTCAACCCAATTGGGACCACAGAGAAAGGAATGGAGCCTGTTGGTCTCTGCTACTTCTAACCAACATGTCTTACTGTGAAGGCTTTGGGATTGATCCCAGCAGAGGTCAGCTTGTTTTTCTTCAGGTTGATCCATTCCAGGTTGGGAATGCCGTTGAAGGCTTCTGCTGGGATGCTGCTGATGTTGTTTCCTGCAGATTAGAATAATGTTAGTCCAGATAAAGACCATGAAGATGGTGTTGGTTGAAGATATCCTGCTTCATGAACTCCTGATTACCAGACAGGATTCCGATCTTAGCAGGATTTTTTTATTCAGGTTGTCTTTTTAAAGTTTGTAGCACTAATTAAAGTTTTTGGTCCTTATTCGAAGTAAATCAATGTTTTATTTTGTGTTTTTTAGTTTTATGTTGGG
Source organism: Cyprinodon brontotheroides (assembly GCA_018398635.1). NCBI lineage: Eukaryota > Metazoa > Chordata > Actinopteri > Cyprinodontiformes > Cyprinodontidae > Cyprinodon > Cyprinodon brontotheroides. The sequence goes on along the minus strand of JAGKQL010000041.1, from coordinate 40,338,267 downwards.
TAAAATTATCAGCAATATTCAACATTAGTTGAAGTGGGATTCCCTGCTAGAATATTCACCGCTGTCTGGCTGTGTCTGCAACCTCACCTGCATCATCTCCACAACCTTTGTGTGTTTTGTGGTGCTGTTTTTAGGATTGTTCGCCTCTCTGGTTCTTCCTTCACTTGTTTATTCTTTGTCTATTGGTCTTGTTGTCCTCTGTTGTCTTTAAGTAAATTTTTCTCATAGTTTGTCTAGATTGTCTTGGGCACTTAAATACACTCACACATACTACAACTTGCAAAACCAAAAGTAAGAATTTACAACCTCTGAAGTTGTTACACTCCTAACCAGTTGGTGGCGGTTCTCCACTAGAGGGTTGTTTGCCTACTGCTGTTAGACAAGAAGAAGAGAGAGATGATGTAAATAGAACCACTGATTGAACATTTTGTTCTATTTTCTTCATCTTGTTTTCTTGTTTAAAGGCAGCAAGCAAAAATGTCTAGGAGCATTAAGGAGTGTAACACCTTTATCTGGGGTTTTAGATTCTTTCTTGTAAATCTGTAATTCATACTTAACTCAACTATAGACTCTAAAACATGCCTTAAACTGACAGAGTGACCCACTTAGAGCAGTAATTATACCAAAGTTGTAAAATAATATATGAACATTTCACATTAGAGTAAAACTTTTCCCTCTAAACTCTTCAAGCAGGAACATTTTACTTTCACTTGGTTTAATTTCATAAAAAAATATACAAAAGGAACATTTGGTTATCCAATATTAAATTGATTCATTGAAAAAATAATCAACAGATTAATCAATTGGAAAAATAATCTTTAGTTGCAGCCCTGTGCTAAAGTTTACCTTTTATTCATAACTTCTAAACTTCTATTCTCACAGATTAAGCATCTGATGTCTCATGAATTAGACGTTTAATACAAGGAGAAAATTCATATTCTGAATTTATACAAGTTTACTGACCGACATTTATAAATTCAGACACCTATTCATTAGTTTATTGACAGTTATTCTGCGGCATAACCTCAACAATCTAAAATGCAGGCAGACTGTCTGAGCAGCAAACAGTATGGCTGAGATATGGGAGCCTTTGCTGTGTCCCAAGGTTGTCCCCCCTGATTGTCCCCCCTGTGTCTCCCTCTGTCCCCCGGCGTCTGTCTGACTAACCTTCCAGGCTGAGAGACTTGAGCTCCGGGATGCTCAGAGGAGGGAAGCGGTTCAGGTTGGCGTTCTCGCAGGTCATGGTTACGTCTGAGATGTCGCAGCCTGCAGGGAGGCCTCCTCTGATCCACGTCTCTCTTTCCTCCTCTTCCTCCTCCTCCACCTGCAGTGTCACCTCTTCCTCCACCTCTATGTCTTCTGCCTCCTCCCTCAGCTCCTCGGTCACAGCCGGAGGTGTTGGGTCTGGTGATGGGATGAGCTCTTCTTCTGAGGGCATCTGGAACACATCTCCTCTCAGCCACACCTCCACCTCCTCCTTTGCCTCCCTCTGTTGCTCCTCTTCCATCTGCCTTCTTCTTTCCTCTTCCATCCTTTGTTCATCCTCTCTCCTTCTCTCTTCCTCTTGTCTCCTTCTTTCCTCTTCCATCCTTCTTTCCTGTTCTCTTCTTCTCTCTTCCTCCTGGCGTCTCTCCTCCTCTTCTACCTGCCTCCTCCACTCCTCCTCTTCTTTCTTTAGCTGCAGCCTCAGGGCCTCCTCTTCCTCCCTCCTCCTCTCCTCAACCATCTTCCTTTGCCTCTCCTCACGCTCTTTCCTCTCTCTTCTTCTCTTCTTCCTGGCCTCATCCTTCTTCCTCAGACGCTCCTCCTCCTCACGGTGCTCCTCTTCCTCCCGCCAAAGGATGCTCTGGATCTCCTCCTGGGTCAGCGGGATGATGGGCTCACTGGGGTCACTGGGAACTGAGGAGTCACCAGAAAGTTCAAGGCTGAACTCGGAGTCTTAGGGTGCATGGTGCCACGGGGCAGCCAATCAGGGAGCAGGGAAGGAGAGAAAGAGGGAGGAAAGAGAGAAATAGAGATAAAGAGGAGAGAGGAGGGAGTAAGAAGGAAACTACAGGAGATGGTATGAAGGACAGAGAGGCAGGGAGACAGTTGGACAGATGGACACAGACGGGTTTGTGTTAGTGCTGCAGACAGATTCCAGACCAGCTGGTTGAAGCTACAGAGCAAAATGCTGCTGTAGACCGGTCAGCACCAAACCCACCGAGATGTTAGATCCCCTCCTGAAACATCTGCCTCTAAGCTTGGAGATGATCTGGACTGAGATCCTCCAAGCAGCCGCGCTCTGGAGCAGCTCTGCTGACTCTCAGTTTGAGCTCAGAACCAAACGACAGAGGTTCCTAAGCTCAATCGATGAACGTCAAGCTTGGTGAAGCTGTTTAAATTGGACCTTTATGCACTTTGATATTAAAACATTCATTCAGTTTCTTAAAGATAATAAATGCAATAACACCAGTTCATGGAATCTGGAAAATTCTGGGAACGTCTGAAATTTTATTACAGGATCCTCCAGGTTTTTAACAGGATGGAAAACAGAGCAATTGTCTTTGGAGAAATGTTTGTTTTGTTCTTCTTTCTCTTCAGGAAAATATCTAATAATGACTACGCAAGTACAGGATTTTTTCTGTATTTTTCCGACTCTTACCTTAATTTTAAGGTGTCGCAACCTTCTGTTCCAAAAAAATACCAAAATTTCAGGTGGTTCTTGGCTTTGTACACACTTACGACTTGACAAAATAAATACCATATTTACCGAAAAATGTCCCGCAACTTAGTCAAAATGAAAAATAATGTCAATTTAATGTTTGAAGCTCTAAAAAAGTGGTCAAAAAATCATTTTACAAAACCTCCCATCCACATATAACCAAAAAAATCCACAAGCGCTCGCTGTGTTCTTAATGACTCAAATTAATAGGAGGTTCTAATAATTAACAACGTAATCTAAACAATTCCAAATTGAAGAAATAAATTACAAAGGTTGGTTCTAAATTAACTTAAATATATTGTGCCTACCAAAAGAAGAAAACTAAATTGGTAAAAATTACAACAATTTGGCATAAATGGCCACATCATAAGGTTTTATCCATTTGCCTGTATTACTGAATTCACACTGAATAATAATATATCCTTTTTTTTTTATTTTATTCAGCTTTAAAACCCCTTTGAGATTAATAAAGTATTTTTGAATTGAATTGAATTTTGAAGTGAATAATAAGACACTTCATTATCAAAAAGAACAAACGATTGACTAAAACTAATATACTAATACTAATAAAAAAATGTTTGAAGTTAGTATCAAAAACAGATACATTTTATGGACACATCCCAGTTTAAAGCTTTAAGCTTTAAGTTAGTTAACGATTCCAGCCTTGTGTTTAGATTTATGCAAATATATAATTTCTACAATTTTACTCTCAGTTAAGTTATTTATAAATCACTTTAGGGTTAAATTTCATACAGCAGCAAATTATCTGAAATGGCCTTTTTTTAATATTCTCTAAATGCTGTTTTCTCTGTGGGTCCTGCTCCTTCTGCCACTTTATGCTGTTTGTTGTTTCAGACCCTGACAGGAAGTGGTCAGGCTGTAGATATTACAAAATAAGAGCACAACACACATGACCCGGTCAGCTTCATCAGTGTGCTCTTATTTTGTAGATATTGCAAAATAAGAGCACACTGATGAAGCTGACCGGGTCATGTGTGTTGGGATCAGGTTAATAATCACCCAGTAACAAACTGGGATCCTGTCACAGGCTGCATGAACTTTGACCCCTGAGTATGGAAAATTCTTTTGGTTTTCAGGGGGTGAGAGTTTTGTAATTCTGTGCATTTTTATTTAGCAGGTTAATTCTATTCCACAGGAGTGTTCAGTCGTTATAAACCCTGTTATGCTTTTATTTCAGTTCTAATACTTTTATTTATATTTTACTTTATATGGGGCATTTTTTGGTAGAGATTTCTATTGATTTATTTCTTACTGATGTGTTTTTTCTGGACATTTGTATAGATTTTAATGTATAACATTTGTCACGTAATGTTTGATGGCAGTGGTATCTGGACTCTTAGAAGCAGCTAAAGACCCACACTTTTATTCTTTAGCAGGATTTTATAGTTTTTCCAGTTGAAACTCATAGTTTTTGCTTTCAGAACTTCTGATTATTTTCTTCTCTCCCTCAAAATCTTTGTTTCTGGGAACAGATTCAATGCTTCCTGCAAATAGAATTGCTGTCTGCAGAAATTAAACTACCTCCCAAAGTCTGACTTCCCTCTTCCCTGTTTTCTCTCTCCTAATGGCTATGATTGATATCATTGCCTAGCAACCATTGCAACCAATAGATGGACAGTTCTCATCTGCAAGGTCAAAGCCTTATTTGGGTGTTTCATGGTTGCCTATTTTTATGTTACCTCTTCCAAGAAAGAACAGCCTGTCTTCTTGGTTTAAATGCTCTTTTCAGGCTGTGGTCCAGTTGAGTTGATCATTTCACTCAAATCTTAATATCTCTATAAAACCTCTTTTTAGGACACATTTTCCGTCTCCTATTATTACCACTTTGCTTTCATATAAATATGGCTTTATTCTAATAAAGACTTGTATTTATTTCTGTCTTCTGTGTTTTAATACTAAAAATGAAACTTTCGCAAAAAAAAAAAAGACAGAGGGTGGCTACGTTTTCTTCTATTGGATGCAAACAATTATCGAAATTAATGTAAATGAAAAAAAGCAAATTTTTAAAAATATTATGAGTTAAAAGAATATTACTTTAACATTTAGTTTCATTTTGTCAACAAATTCTTAGCAATTATCCTGCAAGACATAAAACATGTATTTTGGAATATATTTTAAATCATAGGTGGTTGTATCATTTTTAGCCATACCTATTGACTAAATGTCCTAAACTGACCATGTAAAATTAGCAATATAGTAATGAAAGATTTTTAATATGAAAGAATTAAATTTAATTATTCATTCTTAACCCTTTAAAGCCTGATCCAAGAATAAAACAAAACAGAAAATTACTTTTTTTTTGGTTTGGAAGTCCCTTATTGGCCTTTTAACAAAATATGTAAAAAAAAGCAAAATACATTTTTTGATATTAATAATTTATTACTATACTGATAAGTCAAGATTATTTTTGTGTAGTCTTCTGCCCTCTGTTATCAGGTATATCTGATTGTGTACAATAGGATTTTGAGCAAAGTTTTTACCATTAGAATTATACAAAAGGGTGTCAGATGCAAAACATTTCAGAGAAACTGTATGCATCAAATATGATACATCTGGCATTACAGGGTTAAATTTACTTTGGTAAAAGTTTTGAAAATAAAAAAATAATATCAAATCAAATGCAAAAAATTTAAAAAAGAGGAAAAGTTGTAAAAAGATAAACATACAAATATATCTCTGCCAGAGAACCTGAGTCATTATTTGGCAGAACCACTTTTATGAGAAGCAGCATTTTAAAATCACCTAATCCAGATATTGTTCCACTCCTTCTGTTAGTAAAGTGGAGAAGGAGTTGGCTTTAATCCTGGCTGTTCTCCGTCCAGCAGGAGACATTTAAACTAGTTTAGTTGTTTGCATTTATCCCTGGAGGCACTTTGACTGCTCAGAATTTCAGGATCAGAACCTCAGAATCTAAATTATCCCTTAAAAGATGCAACATTCAGATACTGTTCATCTTTTTTACATGTTGAGGGGGAAAAAAATGTGTGACTCCGTGTGACCTTCAGAAAGCCTGAAGAAATGTTGATCTCATCCTTTTTAAGAGAGAGCAGGAAAGCCTGGCTGCTTGGAGGAAAATCTGAATAAAACAGGATGAAGAGACGGATCATTTTTTCCCGGGTTTCATAAAGAGACGTCATCAATTACACCAGTTTCCTCCACCCACTGCCTAAAGCTGTAAACTTTCTGTTTTATGTCTGACCTTTTTCTGATGCAAACCCCCAACATAGATGTACATACAAACATGTTGAACACGTCCACAACATGTGCGCTAGCTGGTCCAAAATGTGTGGAGCACATTTTTAAAGCCATGGTGGAAACAGGAAGCAGCATGCTGAGGCCTCAGAGATGGAAACTGGAACCAACTCCAGATTTCTGAGATTTACAGTCAGATCCAAAAATAAAAAAAACATCTGTGATGCTAAAAGTGAAATTAGTTCAAACACTATTCATCTCTGGTTCCTCTGGATGCTGCACCATGGCGCTCTCACATGTTGTGTTTCTACCTGGCTCCATGCAGACGGGGCAGCACCGCCCTGCAGGGGTGACGGGGGACGGGCAGTGCATTCTGGGACAGCTCATCTCATCACACACCACCCGTCCTTCACTGCACAGACACGTCACACACGGCGACGGAGACCAGACGGCCAGGTCGAACATGGTCAGCCCGCGGTACACGCACTGGCCCTGCTTACCTGGAGCAACACAGACATGTTGGGATTCATTTAACATCAGGGTTACTGTTATTTACATTTGCCTCATCATAACACCAACATGTAGCAGAGCTGAACCTCCTCCACTGGAAAAAATCGAAATCTAGATAAGTCGTTTTTTTCTTAAAATAAGTGCATTTAAGAAATTTCCATTCCATTGGCAAACTATCTAATTTACCTACTCAAATTAAGGGTAAATACACTTAATTTAAGAAACTTTTAATTATTTCTAGATAATTTTTCCAGTGTCCCAACAACATTAACTAACTACATAATTTACAGTAGAGCTTCAAATGTATTCATTATATATGATTCAGTTTATTGAGAATTAAAACAGGCTGCAGAGAAATTTTATGGTGAGAAGTTTTATATAAAAGTAAAATGTCCATAATGACATATTTCATATTTAAATAATGAAAGTTGTTTATAGATGTTGGAGATCGGCTTGTTTTTTCCAGTGTAGTCCTGTTTCTCTGACTGTGACTGGCTGGATGTGCTCTCTTCATCCTCTGACATGGGAGCTGGCTGAGGAGTTCGTCTGCCTGGCCGCCTGTGTGGCGCTGGTTGACCAGTTTTCCTTTTTGCATCTCTGCTTCTGTCTCCTTGAAACCAAGTGTTCGGCCTCACTCAGATATTTAGCTCACCAGAAGATGGCAAAAGTACTCATTTTCCGTACTTCTGAGTAAAAGTACAGATACTTGTGTCAAAAAATACTCTGGTAAAAAGTGGAAGTATCAACTGATTAAGCTTCTTTTACTCAAGTAAAAGTAACAAAGGGAGTACAGGCTTGTAAATTTACTTAAAGTATAAAAGTAAAGTAGAAACCACTTTTTTTTCATGCCTTTGCCTACATTTTAAATGGATGTCTGCCAATAGGACTATAGATTTCCGTTGTGTTCATTTTCAATCATCACCGGCGTCCATGCTACTATACTAGCATGCACGCCACCAAGCTGCAATGATTTTACTTGCACATGAATGAGCTGCGCCCGAATCATGGCCCGATTCATCTTGTAGTGGTCGCGTGAAATAACGCAAGCGAATTCCTATCAATTAGATTGAATTTGGTATTGATAGCGTGAAAAATAATAAGCGGTAACTCCAGCATTGAAGGATTCAAAAACTAAAAGTAGCAGGCTAATTTTGTAAAATGCTTAAGGAGTAGAAGAAGTACAGATATTTATTGTAAAAATGTAAGAGGAGTAAGTAAAAAGTAAGCCATAAAAAGAAATAAGTAGTAAAGAAATAAAAGTAAAAAGCCTATCAAGAAAAATCTAGCAGTACACAGTAGCAGTATTTGTACTTCATTACTTCCCATCTCTGCGCTCACACTGAGCCTGGTTCTGCCCTGGAGGTTTCTTCCTGTTAAAGGGAGTTTTCCTCTCCACTGTACATGCTTGCGTTTGGGACATTTCGACCAAGCGGTGGTACATTTCAAAACGGTTTCCTCCAGATAAAAAACTTTTTGACAAATCTGGCTGAATGATCCTGGTTAACTGTAAAAAGTGCCTTGAGATGACATGTGTTGTGAATTGAGTTTTCATATAAGTAAACTGAATTTAATTGAGAAAGTTCAGCCTATATCTTGACAAAGAACATCATTTTTTTTAATCCTAATGAGAGGCTTTCTGTCATTGGACAACAGCCTGAAACTGTAATAAACACTTTAGCTTTTAGTTCCTGCAGATATTGTTGATCTACATTGTGTTAGACTGCTAATAAAAGTAGAGTTAAACCGCCTCTGTGACCTTGTCCTGGATAAGCAGAAGTACGGGTGAAAGTGAGATGGTAAAACCTGAGGGATCAGTTGAAATAATTGGAAAGGCCCAATAAAGCTGAACATCTCCCACAGCTGCAGCTCCATGACTCCATTGGATTAATAAAAGAAACCTGGAACAGTCCGACACTTTTACAGATTAATATATAAATATAGGCCAAAAACATATGAAATACAAAACTCTGATTGGCTTATATTCACTAATAGAAAACTATAGTTTGGTATTAACTAAAGCTTTCTTTTCATTTATTTGTTCACCAATATTTGATAGAAATGTGCACGTATAATTACATATGTAATTTCCCTCCAAATGCAAGCAGAACGCTTGCATTAAATGCTTCCTGCTGTAACAGCATAGAGAGACGCTGTCTGCTGTGTTGCATCATCTGAGCTGCAGATTTTCACTGTAAGGCCTTTGTGAATTAGGGTGATGCACCAGTAATGTCTGCAAAGCTTTTTCTAAAGTAGACTCTATTTGTATGTTTTATTTATGGGTTGGACCACATTAAAAAGGGCAGAGAGAGATGGGGGACATGCAGTAAAGGCCTGGGCTCCTTCAAGGCCCCCATCTAATCCTCAGTGACCTGCTTTGGTCCCGATGCTCCCCTCAGCTGCAGCATTATGTCCTGTTACAGTAATTGTGCGTCTGGTTTGTTGTCTGGCCTGTACTTGTACATAAGAAGCAGACAAAGCAGTGATTTGTGGCGTTGGGTCTCCTCCCCGGGAGATAACCCCACCTTTGAGCTGGAGGTCTTGAACATGACGGGGCTGCGACTGGCAGTGAGTCAGAAGGAAAGACTGTAAAACACAGTGGAGCAGCAGGAAGGGGCTCTCTGGCTCTGTTTGGACTGCGTCCCGTCTGTCATCTATCCTTTCTAATGGCATGCTACCTGTTGGGTCTGCAGGGGCACAGGTAGTTATAGAGGCTCAGGTAGTTTCTCTTAAATACATTTCTGTCCTTTTTAATATGAGCAGGGTGACTGTCCCCCTGTCATCTCTGCTGGAGCACACATACATTAGAGCTTTTCTTTTCTCTTTAAAATATTGCTTCACTGTCTCACAGGCTCTTTATTGCTGCCTTGATAGCAGAGATTTATAATAAATGACAGGAACCTCTGATTATCCTGTGGGACAATCTTTCCCTGGTGCTCAGTTTAATATCTCTTCTTCAGACAGGTTGTTTAACATTTTATTGGTAAGACACTCAAAGTTCTGCTTTCTGGCTTCTACATTTTGTTTGACTCTGTTTATTCACTCAGTGAAAACAAAGTTATTTATTTTTTACTGTTTGTCTGGCAGAGTTTAAATGAAGGCTATTAATGTGTCGAGCCTTTTATGAAGACCGTACTTTCTAAATCTGTTCACCATGTAAAAAAGAAGAGTTTTGTATGAGTTTAACATAGAAAAGGTTGAGGTTGGGATATGCTGGTGGAGCTTCTCAGTCATTCAGGTCAAGGCTTTGTTTTTAGTCCACTCTATAAAGCCTGGAACTCAACACTATTTCTGACATTTTGAATGGAAAAAGCTTCCTGGATGGAAAGCAAAACGTCTTCAAACTTGGAAAAAAAGTCCAGTGAATTGTTTTTTTTTTTTTTTTTAGTGTATTCAGTACCGTTGCGTTAGCATCAGAATATCCATCCTCTGCCCTTTAAATAATAAAGGGCCGAGGATGGAGTCCTGCTAAATTTCACCTGTGATTCTGACCATTTAGATTTTTGCCAGCAGGAATCTTATCTTTTTAAATTAAGGTAAAAAAAAAAACTATTATTTACGATCTCAGGGAAAATTAATATTTACATTTCTAGAATAAAATAAAATATGTTTATTCAGCTTCTGATGAGGTTATTTGTTAAAATACAAAGAAAATTGGCTTTAACATGATATAGAGATTTAGTTCTACAGACACAACATAGTGATGTTTTTTAAGATGACTCTGTTTCTTTCTTTGCAAATAATCTAGAACACTTTAGTGTAGAATATCTATCCATCCATTTTCTATCCCACTCCTCTACCTGAGGCTTTAAACGAAAAAAAAGGAATATTTTAAAATTAATATTAAGCTGGTTAACTTTAAACTGTAGCTATTGAAGTATTTATGTCCTTAATATAGAATGTTATACCTTTAGAAAATATCTCTTTATATCAGCAGCTCTGTTTTAAATCAACTTTGATCATTAAAATTGTTTCAGAGAAACAGAGAAAGAAGAAGCAGTAAAGGTCTGAGGACCTCTGAGGCCTACGGGGCCCCTGTTCCCCCACCCCTGTTTCCCCACCAGCCTATGCAGAACCCCTGTTCCCCACCAGCCTATGCAGGGTCCCTGTTCCCCCCCAGCCTATGCAGGGCCCCTGTTCCCCCACCAGCCTATGCAGAACCCCTGTTCCCCCACCAGCCTATGCAGGGCCCCTGTTCCCCCACCAGCCTATGCAGAGCCCCTGTTCCCCCACCAGCCTATGCAGAGCCCCTGTTCCCCCACCAGCCTATGCAGAGCCCCTGTTCCCCCACCAGCCTATGCAGGGCCCCTGTTCCCCCACCAGCCTATGCAGAACCCCTGTTCCCCCACCAGCCTATGCAGAGCCCCTGTTCCCCCACCAGCCTATGCAGAGCCCCTGTTCCCCCACCAGCCTATGCAGAGCCCCTGTTCCCCCACCAGCCTATGCAGAGCCCCTGTTCCCCCACCAGCCTATGCAGAGGCCCCTGTTCCCCCACCAGCCTATGCAGAGCCCCTGTTCCCCCACCAGCCTATGCAGGGTCCCTGTTCCCCCACCAGCCTATGCAGAGCCCCTGTTCCCCCACCAGCCTATGCAGAGCCCCTGTTCCCCCACCTATGCTATGCAGAGCCCCTGTTCCCCCACCAGCCTATGCAGAGCCCCTGTTTCCCCACCAGCCTATGCAGGGCCCCTGTTCCCCCACCAGCCTATGCAGAGCCCCTGTTCCCCCACCAGCCTATGCAGAGCCCCTGTTCCCCCCCCAAGCCTATGCAGAGCCCCTGTTCCCCCCCCTCCCCCTGTTCCCCCACCTGCCTATGCAGGGCCCCCTGTTCCCCACCAGCCTATGCAGAACCCCTGTTTCCCCCACCAGCCTATGCAGGGCCCCTGTTCCCCCACCAGCCTATGCAGGGCCCCTGTTCCCCCACCAGCCTATGCAGGCCCCCTGGTCCCACTCCTGGGGGGCAGCATTTCTAGTCAATTAATCAGATTGATTCCTTTATATTTTTGGTTTTCTAAGCAATAATGGAAGCATAAGAACCTTTAAACTTTTGGCATCAACATTTTTTTTACATTAAGCTCACATTTCTGTAATAGTTTTTGGGTCTGCTTTAATATTTTAATCTTAAATTCATGTTTTCATTAGCTGAAAATTAATATGGTATTACTTTAAAATATCAGTTTGTAAAGCTGTTTCTCTTCAATGCGGAGTTACGGAAATGAAAATTTCAGGGATCTTTATTTTGATATATCTGCAGGAGATTATTAAGCCTTTTTAGTAAACTATTGAAATAAAGCAGTAAATTACTAACATTAGCTTCACTTAAAAGTTATGAAGCGGGAATATTTTAATCTTCTGATTTATAACACAATGAAAGTCTTTTGCTGTTGTTTTATTCCCGGTTTGTTTTAGCTGATGAGAACTGAAGGACTTTAGCAGATGTTTCTGGGACATTTTAAAACCTAATTTAAATCATGAGGGGCAAATAAAACGCCCAGATCTGCTTCTGTTCTCCTCTTTAGCTGCTCTAAAGCCGTTTCTCTCCATCGGCCTCAGACATAAAGGCCTTCAGCTCCGAGCTGCAGATTTCTGCCACCTTCCTTCTAATTAAGCAGCACCGGGTTCAATGTGCTGATCTGCAGGATTCCTCCCATTTCTCTGTGGGAAGTTTCTGAGCTCCCAGATGGTTTCTCTCCTTTTTTCTTTTAGGAATGTGATGCTTTGTCACTAAATGACTGAGCTGTAATAATAATAATGGGAAGCTTTGTTGTGACGCCTTTGGGTTCAGCTGTTTTCTCAGACTGAACAAGATTCATTCAGCTCTGCAGCTTTTTATTCCCTATGATCATTTTAACCGCTAGAACTAAACTAACACTAATTTTAATCACCTCTTAGTTATGACTTTAGTGGGTTTAAAGCAGTTAAACTGTGTAATTATGATTGTGTAACCGCAATGTTTATACAGTTTTTTTTATTGTGTCGTTTTACAAACAGCAGAGTATTTATGTGAAAAATCAACATGCAATGCATCAGTAACTGTAAAGTAGAAAGGGAGGTCAGCCTTAATGGGAAAATGGGCGGAGATGCAATGAATGGGTTAAGGTCAGAGTTATGTTAGAGTGGCCTAGTCAAAGTTCAGCCCTAAATCTGAACCTTAATGAGAATCTGAAGAAAACCTGAGGTGTTCATAGATGTTAAAAACAGAGAAACCTCAAAGAGCTGCAGCATAAGGAGGTTCTACCAATTTATTAACTGTAATCCGCTGGCAAACAATGAATCATTTTCCTTAAGCCAGGCTTACACTGAACGATTATTTCCCTTTTCAGGAAGACTTTACAATTGTGTGAGATTTTTTGGATCGGGCCGACTTTCAGTACTGATTGTGCTTCATGTAATGTACGGGGGGTAACAAGGAAGCGATCAGCCTCTCACGACCAATTCCGATCCAGGAATCGCGAGGTCGGGAGAAAAATCAAACCTGTGAGGAGGTCGTGGAGTTTTGTATACACTCAGTGTAAACAAAAGGATTCTTCTTCTTCTTAAATGAAAAGGCGGAGGGGTGTGAGTGAAATGGAGTTCTTTCTTTAAAATTAACAGACCGTAGTAGCCACGTTTGCTCAGCCATGTCTTTGTCCAAATATGTCGTCGCCTTTTCTTTTTAGGGCTTTTTGTAGCCTTTTTCTTTAGCCAGTGCAATCTGCATAATTAGTTAAGGCAGCACATTTCACTCTAGTGAGCTTCATATTCCTTCTCTACTTTTTGCTTCGATAGACAAGTTCCTGAGTAGCCGCCATCTGCACCGCGGAGCGTGAACTTACAGGTGTGGTTTTAGGATGCGAGTGTGAGCAGTAGATGCGCGCAACAACTGAAGCCGCACAGTGTGAGAACAAAAACATCGTGGAGCAGTGAACTTTAAACCCTGTGGATTCATCGCATAGTGTGATACAAGATCTACGGTTTGGTTCACGGGTTTCCTGCGGTGACGCAAGCCGGTCACGGTTTTCGTTCGATTCAGTATATGTTGATATGTAAGTAGAAATTATTTATTATGTCTTTTATATACGTTGCAACAATGTTGCTTCTGCACACTGTTGCACTTTTATCCACACAACTGTCTTTTCCGCCACGCCATCAGTGAGTCGCATCACTCTAAATGCAAAGTGGTCCCATACAGCAGACCTATATAAAGTGTTGCTGGCGCTGCTTTCCAACTCCAAAGTTCCTTTCCCACTCCCGCCATACCCACACATATTCTCCACAACAACTGATTTTTTTTTCTGCTACACCCGGCTACGCTTACTCGCTTGTTCTTTTCTTCTTCTTGTTTACATACTGGTGGTTGGCTTTATGGTCGCAGTACCGCCACCTTTTGCTCTGGTAAACACGCTTTCGGCCTATGAGAAAAGGGAGCAGTGCATGAACCTAACGCGAATAACACACGCTAACCGAACCGAGACGGTCGAACCGCGTTCGGACGGTTTTCACAAACCGCTCCATCCCTAGTGTGAGCTGTCGTAGCGTGGCAGATGATTGAAAAATGGCACAGTATATGCCTGGCTTTACTTATTAAAGGAGTTATTTTCTTATCCCTGATTTTTCTAGATGCCGTTTATTTTTTTTTCAAAGCTTCATTAACTTTTTTGCAGTTGGTTTTACATTCTTCACCTTCAAAGTGTTCAAAGATTTTCATCACAGAGAAATTAACACTTTAGTGAAAAAAAATCTGTGCATTAAACATTTACTGAGGAGAACAGATTTTTAGAACCAGCTGGATGGAAACTGTAAACTAGAGATCAGTACATCTTTCTGATTTGTTGCTGTTTTCTTCTTTTTTACCTAAAACCATATTTCTGTTTTCTTACCAACCTGGGATGACGCTGTAGCTGGACTGCAGTTGGGGGCCGTTCGTGTAAAAGGTCAGGGTTCCAGCATCTCCTTGGTTTCCTCCTGGTTTCTCTGGGATAGCTGGACCAGGAACCAGTCGGATCTTCAGAGGTTTAGAGCGTCCTTCTTTGGTCCGAGTGACGCCTGCAGGTCAAAGCAGGGTTAATCCTCTCAGTTCGCTTCAGTTTTATTTAGCTCCTATTTCTACAGATTCTAACAGTACGGTTCTGTGGGTTGTTTTAGTTAATCTAACTCATAAACGGTACATCAGGCATGCAATAACAAGACCAGTCTCACCCTGCCCGTCCCTCCTTCTCTTCCCTTTGCGTCTCTCTCCTTCGTGGTTTCGATGTCTCCCCCCAGCCTGAACGTCGGGGAAGATCAGGACCCCCAGGAGCCCCAGAGCGGCCCACATCAGCCACCACCTCATTCCTGCAGAGGGCCACAGATTAAAGCTCAGCTCTAATATACTCTTTACTATTCTATCTACTACATCAGTACCTGAAAAGCAAACACAATCTGAACCGTCAGAAGTTTTTTTACCTGCAGCAGCTTCTCAGAAAAAGGAGAGCAGTGGCGCTCCTGGCCCTCATATAGCTCTGCTGTGCTCCCTAATGGCCGGTTCCTTGGCAGAGTGTGTGTTTAATGACTGGTCTGAAGCAGCGGACCTATCATTATTAAAGCAGAGAGATCTGAGGCTAACAGACACCTTCACTGAGCTGATTGTCTGATCGCAGCAGGATCAGCAGCTCTTTCTGTCTAAAGCTGTAATAAAGCTGCTGCTGTTAAATCATCTGAGCGTCTGATTCAGGTCCAGGTTCAGACGTTTAGAAAAGCTGCTTGGAAAGAAAGCTTCAAACAGAGTTTTAGGCAGGGCGCCCTTCGTATGATTTTCTCTCTGATTTATTAACCAGATTTATCAATCCCTTGTCAGGTGTAGTTTTTGATCCATACCACTAGAGGTCAGTACCTCTTACATCCAGCTGCTCTGAAACCAAGTTAAAGTTGATTGACATACACTGGCATAGCTGGACTTTTAAAAGAGGGATGGCGAGGTATTATTTGATGATTGGGGCAATATATAAAGGGTTCAATTGCTCTACAAGCAATAATCTTTTTCCGCAAAAAGTATATTGATTAAATTTAAGCTGTTTATCTTCCAAAATGTATACAATTACATTATGTACTCTACAAATCCAATAGTAAACAAAAACTGGAGGTAAATTTGGACCTGCCAAAAACAAGGCAGAACAAGCAGCGGTGAACATTTAAATGTTTACCACAGGAAGAAGAATAGAACAACCAAACAGAAAAAATATACAGCCCTTTAAAACTGACTAACGTTGACCACTGCCAGGAGATATGACAACACCAAGCTCACAAAAACAATCAGAACAGCAAAATTCGACAATTCTGGTGAGATGAAGCAAAATGTTATTCCATATTTAGGGAATATGCACTCCTTGACTCAACACTGAGTATGGCCAGATGACTTAATCTACCATCTGCCATTGTTGTCCTAAGGTGGGTTTTTATTAATTTAAGTGCAGAGAAGCTTCTTTCGCAGGAAGCAGTGTTAACTGGAATCATAACAGGAATTTTAGTCAGCCTAAAAAGTTCTTGGAAAACCTCTTTATAAGTTTCTAACAACACAACAAACTCAAGTAGAAAAGTTGGTCTCTCTCCACTTTTCTCCCTTCTTTAAAGAAGCCGTCTCGTTTAATGAAGCTCATGCTTAAGGTCTTCTAAGTCTGACTTAAATGTTTTCCTAAAAGCTAGCAGAGGCTCCTCTTTTAGGAATGATGGGCTTGTAGGGTCAGAGACTGCACTCCTTCCATTATCTCACAGTTCTTTTTGGAAAATCACCTCTATTTCTGCTTTAAGGCGATCAAGTACCTGATAAAAAATATTTCTATTGAGCTCTTCATTATTTTCAAACTCACAGAGCCTCTGTCCAGCTAATTACATGTGAGTCCAGAAATTTGGAATTGGTCTTTGGTCGTCTTTTGTTTTGTGCTTCAGTGACAATGTTGCAGTGGTGCGCAAGTTCTTCAGTCTCCTTCCATAATTCACCAAGTGTACTATATCACTTCTGTTGCTTTTTAACATGTCTTTAAGGGAACCAACCAGATCTATCGGTTTCCCCAGATAAAGACTTCTGGATTGGAGCATGTCAGACAGGATTTCCACGTCCCCAAACTCTTTACAAAAAGTAAACAAAAGTTCTATAAACTGTAGCTTAATTTTGGCTAAAAGACCCTTTGCTTTATTTTCCTGTCTCCACTATTCTTCTCTAGTGAAATGTTTTGCCAGATCCTTAAAATAGCTGGAAGCCTGTCTCTCATAGTTCTACATGCCATCCTGCAAGCCCACCTAACATCTGAAAGTCCTTGAAGTTCCCTAGGCTTTTCATATGGGTACATTACTTTTTGAACATCAATCCACTTCATTTGGACAGCAGGAGCAGACATGAGAGTAGTTATTGAAGTAGTAATACTCCTAGGTAATACTAAGCACAAGCACTGTGGTGCAATGTCTCCCTTACTTCCTCTTAAAACATTTTGATTAAATTAGTACCAATAAACGTTCATACCAGCAGAGGAAATGCTTTTCATTGATCCTGTGTGTCGCTGTCGCATTTTGTGCATGCAGGAACTGCATGTCAGCTTAACCAATTAAGAGGATGCTTGAGGATGCATTCAATTAGGCTGGGAAATTTGACTGTTTTCTTCGCAAATGTCGGTAAAATTCAAACGGTGTAATTTTTTCTGTGGGGTGGCAACAGGGGTGGCAAGGATTTCTTCTGGGGTGAACTTTGCCACCCCAAGTATCCCTCTAGCTCCCTCACTGTTGACATAATGTCCAGTTAACCATTGTATCGTCATGAAACTGGGTCAGACACATTTCATCTCTTTGTTGATTAAAATAACACCAACTGTTGGGTTCTACAGCCAAAATCTTGTTTTTCATCAGGTTTTAAATATTTGTTTTAGGCCTCTCAAAAAAAATTGTGAAAAAAATGTTTAAACCAAATGTTTCTTAAATTGGACAATGTTACAGAAATCTTCATGAACCCTTTGCAACCACAGCCAGAGGTTTATAACTACTCCTCCGAACAATCACTGACATGTACAGGCCACGCCCCTTTTTAAAACCCATTTTAAAAGGCCACACCCACTGATGGACCAGATGGAAACTTCAAAAAGTGATCAACTGCTGTCAGATTCCCTGAATGGCTTTAAAATCTAATCTCTGTAATTGTATGTAATCCCATTTAGTTGTTTTTGGTTTTGTTTTTTGTATAATCCCATCTGGTAATTTAAAGGGCAATTAAATTAAATGATATTCTGCTCCATCTCCCTGCTACTGCCCTGAATGTAGCTCTCTATCGAGTATCAGAGTCCCGCTCTCAGAATAATCGCAGTCCGTAGAGAAGCTGCACAAATTACCCGCATGCTTCCATCTTTAGCTCCATTAGATTATAGATCATCTTCATCAGAGATGATGAAGGTTCTAACAGATGCAGGTCTGCTCTGCTGGGTTTAATGGCTCCTGCTTAGAAATGTGGTTTTAAGCATCTGAACCTTCATGTTTCAGACAGATTAATGGAGCCATTGTTCATCACTCATCCTCAGGATGTAATTATATCTCCATACAGGCTGGTTGTTTTCACCTTGTGGTATTTAAGGTTTGTTTGGTTTGCTTAGTTTCCTCTGCTGTGTCCAAGTTCTGGTACCGCGCTGAACTTTTACCCTGGCTGCCTTTTTTCTGCTGTCTGGATTGAGCTGATTTCTGAGCAGAAGTCATGGGTTCTTCTCTTCTTTCCAGATCATTTTGAGATGAAGGTTTTCTCTCTTTCCTCAACAGGTTTTACATGAAAACAGAACCTGATGGTCTGAGAGGGAGTGGAGTCTCTTTGAGCTGCTTCATTGATCTGTTTCAGATCTAGAAACTAAAGCTGTTCATATGTTTGGTAATATTCTCTAAAGAAAAGCAGTCAAACGGTTCCCTGATATGATTAGTAGGAAAGAAAAGTCAGAAAGTTCAACAGTGGTCCAGATCTGGATGGACACAACGATTCTTTAAAGTTAGAATAAAATCTCCTTATAGTCCAGTCAGATTTTTCTAAAGGTTTTAATTTCTTATTTCTTTATGCATCTATTTAAACCTGAAGCTTCATGCGGCTTCCTTTAACATTAACAGGCTTTTCTCTGCATGTGAAGTTTACTGGATCTCTGGGTGCAGACCCAGAACTGACCTGCAGATCCACGGGCTGAAGGTCTGAACACAGACCCACCCCTCTTCCACCCCCCTCAGCTCTGTCCAATAGGAATCCAGGGATAAATGGGAGACAAAGGGAGAAAATCAGTGCAACACAGGGGAGGGAGGGGGGGAGGACGGAAAATATTCAGCAGCCCAGTTCCTGGATGATCAGGCTCAGATGGAGAAGCAGCAAACAGAGTTCTGGTCCAAAGATTTGGTTCTCTCCATTCTTTTCTTCAGATTTATCCAGAATAATTTCAACATTCTACACAGCTTCCATGTTCAATGAAACAGAAAATCCTTTCTTAGAAAACATCTCCTTATTTCTCACCTAAAGGCATCCAGAACCAAATAAAATGAAAACAACAACACAGAACTAAGCAGATAACTAAAGAACGTGGAGCCAGTGGATAGGAATGTTCGGGTCTGTGGGGCAGCTTTAAAATGTGACACGGGATCAAAATACAGACTTTTAGCTATCACTTAACTCTGGGAACATCAAGGTTCTGATGCAGCTACAGAGAAAGCAAGGTGAATGAACCAGAACTTAAACAGCAATTAAGTCGATAACTCCGTCTTTCAATGCAGTGAATTTACTCTAATGTCCAAATCCAGACCGCTGGGAAACACGGGAAGGATTGAGAGATCGACCTACTGGTACCCATATTGGTCTATATGACTCATGGGTCAAGTAAAGACTTCAAGTAAAAAGACTAATAAAAATCATAAAAGTTTATGATGCATCCACCCATCTATCCATCCATCCACCCTTTATCTATCCATTCATCTATCGATCCATCCACCCATCTATTCAACTACCACCCATCCATCCATACCCATTCCATATCTATCCATCCATCCATTGAGCTATCCAATCTATCTATCCATCCATCCATTGATCCATTCAAATCCATCCGCCCATCTATCTATCATCCATCTATCATCTATCCATCCATCCATCTATATCCATCATCTATCTATCCATCTTATCATCCATCCATTTATTCGTCCATTCTTTGGTTCTATCCATCCATCCATCCATCCATCCATCCATTTGGTATCCAATCCATTCCATTTATCCATCATTCATTCATCAAATACCTATCCATCCATCTATCTAAATCTATCTATCTATCCACCCGCCTATCCATCCATCTATCTTAAATCTTATCCATATCTATCTATCATCTACCTATCCATCCATTGATCCATCCACCCATCCATCCATTGATCCATCCACCCATCTATCCATCCATCCATCCATCCATCCATCCATCCATCTATCCATCCATCGATCCATCATCCATCCATCCACCCATCCATCCATCCATCCATCCAACCATCCATCCATCTATCCATCCACCCATCCATCCATTGATCCATCCACCCATCCATCCATTGGATCCATCCTACCCATCCATCCATTTATCCATCTCCATCCGATCCATCCAAGCAATCTATCTATCCATCATCCATCCATCCACCCATCTATCCATCCATCCATACACCCATCCATCCACCCATCCATCCACCATCCATCCATCCATCCATCCATACATCCACCCATCTTCCATCCATCCACCCATCTTCCATCCATCCATCACCATCTATTCATCCACCCATCTTCCATCCATCCACCCATCCATCCATCCATCCATCCATCCATCCATCCACCCATCTTCCATCCATCCAACCATCTATTCATCCAGCCCATCTTCCATCCATCCAAACATCTATTCATCTTACCCATCTTCCATCAATCCATCCATCCATCCATCCATCCATCCATCCATCCATCCATCCATCCATCCATCCATCCATCCATCCATCCATCCATCCATCCATCCATTCCTTTTATCTGCATCTTTACCTGGCCCTCGCGGACAACACATTTCTGCCTCCACCCTATTCCTTCACCGATTGTAGAGATCCCGGGTAAGCTCAAAAGTTTTTAGACATTCTTTAAAGTTGTAAAAATATATTACATTTTTTTCGTCTGGTGATCTGAAGGTCCACATTCCAATCTCTGATCAACTGACGTTGGTTGTTCCAAGATCTCAGCTGAAACTAGAGGGGAGCGAGTATGTGCTGTGGCTGCTCCGACGCTCTGAACTGTTTTCTTTTAAATAGTAGAACAGCCCAGTCACTCTGTATTCTACGTCTTTGTTAAAAATCCACATGTGCTCTATAAATCATTTTAATGATGACTTTGACTTGACTGTACCGCTCCATCCTGCAGGATCAGCTTTGTTGTTCCTGTACACTAATCTCTGAACGTCACCAGTTGGATTTTAAGTACGAGTCATGATCTCAGTGTATGAGCAGCTAATACAGGAGATTCTCACAGTATTTGTTAGTATTAGTATTAAGTATCTATAAACACCATCAAATAAACTGTGTCTATAAACCCAGTTAGCACAGCTAACTGAACGCAGCTCCTCTTGGTGGGCTGACCTTCATGTTCTCTCAGTGATCAAATGCCATCAAAGAGCAGGAGTGTGTTGGAATTAGGATGCAACTCAATATGATGCTCAGAGTTTGTGTTTTGGTCTGAAATGAGGTTAAATAAATCAAAAGTGGTTCTTCTTCTGTGGTCCTGCAAATGTTTTATGTTAGAGATCGACTGATAGAAGTTTTTTAATGCTGATACCTTTACTCATTACTTTCACAACAGTCTAATCCAGGGCTCTGCAACCTGCAGTTCTGACTCTTTAGATCTTTACAATGGCTCTAATAGTGGTTTAAATGATGAAGGACTAACCATTTGATCTGGATAAAGTAAAATAATAAATACCAGTCTCAGAGGTTTCAAGTTTTTAAGAATTAAATTAACTGAAAGTTTACAACAGAAGAAGATAATAAGAACCGGAAATATGTTTTTCCGTCTATTAGCTTGGAAAGTATGAAACTGATGGATGATCAGAAAGCTTGGAGAAGAATAACATTAAACTTCCTGCAGGGGAAAAGTTGGAGCTCAGAAACGTTCAGTAGGGATGAACAAACAGATTCCTGCTTAGATCAGAACGTTGTTCAGAAAGTGGCAGCTGGATCCAGTCTGAAGCATCTTGGTTTCTGTTCCCAGCTTGTTTCCTCTGAGCCATGCAGATATTTAACAGCTTTAATTTGAGGCTCCTGTAAAGCTTTAGACCAGCAGCAGTGGAGTCATGGTGTTGGAATGTAAACAGATGGAGGAAAAGCTGCTAATTATAAGCTGCTGTCACCAAATCTTTACAACTGCAGCTCTGTGAATAAATCTTCTGTAATTCCCAAACATGTCGGGATGTTCTGAGTGACTCAGAAAACCGAAACCCAGACGGACGGACAGGGGGAGGAGCTGAGGACAGACAGACACAGAGTCTACCTTACCGTTTGCTGTTAGAGCTGAAACCTTTGGTCCTCCTGGAGCTCTCAGAGGGATGTGTGTCGCTGTACGATGACAGTGAGTTTGTGTGTCTGTTTTAGAACCGATGTGTAGAGCAGAGCGGTGAGGAAGAGGAGGAGGAAGGGGGAGACAGGTCCAACATGTGTCTTCCTGCCTTGGAGAAAACGCTGCCAACCTGCTGCAGGGAATCTGAGCCGATTTAAGAGCAGAAAATAACCTGAAGGGGAGGTCACAATCAGGTCAGAGGTTCTGCAGGTCCAAACGGATCACTGAACAAAAATAATAAGAAATATAATGATGATGGAGGATTTAATGAAACTCACACTCTTCACTGAGACTTTAAAGTCCTCATGTGATCAGAACCAACCTTCTGCTGTTTGCTGAAACCTGGAGGTCCAATAGATCTAAGAACCTCCTGAATAAATGATGACAATCTGATCAGATGGAGTACTGACACTTATGGCTCCATATCTGCAGTGTGTGGCGCCCCCTTCAGGCCTGAAAACACTGAGTGACTCAGTCACAGGTCGACCCACAGCTGCTGGAAATGGTCCTGAAGATCTGGCAACATGGTGGAGACCTGGACTGGGTGGAACAAGTCTCCATCAGTCTGGGTCAGTCTAGGATGGAACCACAGACATGAGATCCGTGGTTCCAGATGTTCTCGACATCTGGGTTCATTTCTGCTAAAATCAGTCCCAGTTTGTTTAACTGGGTCAGAACTGGTTTGTCTTATTCCCTTCCTTTGAGGATGATCCAGTGTCTCTGAAATTAAAGGAGATCAGAACCAGTAATTCTACAGATTTAAATGATCAAATATGAACCATCAGTCGGTTGATCTGTTCTGTTTCTGCTCTCAGCATCAGAGAAGATCAATTATCTGGATCCAAATGAAGCTTCTTCCTGTTTCCTGATGATTTATCCTGAAACATTCAGTGATCCGATCTGTTTTTCCTTCTCCAGGAGAAGTTTCCCTCCATCGTGTTTCTTCCTGAAGGCTGCGGCTCAGAGGTCATGGTCCTGAATCATCCTGAGCTTCCAGGGTAAAAATCCTCTCAGCCTTAAAGAAAACTGCCTCCAGAACCTGAACAGATCAGGCTCTGAACTTTTCTCTGTTTCTGGTTGCAGCTGCAGTTTCTTCATTCATTGGTCCCTGGAGGTCTCCACAGGGGGCGCTGTTATTCCAAACATCCACCTGTTACCAAAGATCCCAGAGAGAGGTGAGATGTCCCTCCGAGGGATAAACTGAGCCTGAGGTCCTGCCACTGCTCTCTATTTATTCATTGGATTGCTGATTGCCCGTTGGTAGTATGGGGTGTAGTGAAGCCACCGGCCGCCATATTGGTACTCCTTAGTTAGACCAGTGTCGGGTTCATAAATAGGTTTTTTCTTAAGAAGAACTGAAATACAGACTTATTGATACAATTCCTGTAGGAAGGAGAGACAGTTGAACCCCAGGATCAAACACACTGTCTCCCACTGGACCTCTTCTGCAGAGCGTTTTATTAACAGAACATGACACATGGTTACAAACAGAGTGTTGTTCTGACAAGAACAATTGATCAGTTCATGAAGACAGAATGCTCCATCAGAATGACAAGGCAGGATGGTCTCCTGACTGAATCATGAGACAGGAGTGGAGCATCCCCCTTGAAAAAATGTTTCATAAGCACACATTAATTTTATAATCATCATTGAATAATCCTAACAACCAGTTGCAAAGTAAACAATATGTGTGCTACAGCATCGAACAAATAATTTTCTCATTTTCAGGGGCTTAAGGCTTTAAAAAAGAAGTTTCATAGCCTAAATAGATTATAGTAATTTTATGATAAAAAAATAGGCCCATCACATCGCATAGTCATTATGAATTCAATAAAGTCTATAAATCATGTAATATAACATATTACACAAATCCATCACAAAAACAAGTATAATAATACAGTCCAGTAGATGTCTGCTTAAATGTGTTTGTGTCACATGCACCCCCGACGCATACTGATAATACAAATTATGATGTGCCAAAAGTGCTAAATTGATGCATTTACATTTAATAAACATTTATTGATTACATTGTTATGTTAATTACATAGTTACATAATATATAACATCAAATCTCTCCATTGGCAGTGTTATGTTATGCAGATTTGCCAACAGCTAAATGCCACTTAATGTGCTATTATACTATATATATACATACATCCATATTTTAATATACAGCTTTCTATAGCTAGTACTTACTCAATGGAAGTACAACAAAAGGACTTAGTTGTGCATTTGCAACAAACAGTTTCTCTCCAGCTCACCAGATAGCACTGCTGACTCACTTTATACATGGCTGAGTCCGTGGTGTCACTGAAATAGATTTTCTAAGCACGAATTCCAAGTAAGTCTCACTACCAATTTCCATTCTTTTGAAATCAATACTACATAAGATGAATCATGAATGTGTATAGATATGACACATGCCAATTAGTAGATTTTATCTCCTCTGGGTTTTCACCAGAGGCATCTCGATTTCAATGTTGTGGATTAGCAATGTGATGACGTTGTTTTAAAGAATATTAGCACCACAACAACGTATTTACATTCTGACTGGTCGCTTTACTGATGTATGAATAAATGAAGATAACTTTAACAGAAACGGCCTTCTCAAGAGGTTTTAAGATGTCGGTGGAGAAAAAGTTTGAGAAAAAGTTGTCTCTAATTTTGTGAGAATTTTGTTTTGGGAAATGTTTTTTTGTGACATTCAAATTAAGTTAACGTTCATATCAGATTCAGTCTTCAGTGTTAATTTACCACTACGGGCCACTGTTGTAAATCTGCAACATCCCAGAATTCATTGCATGTGAAGGTCTCTCTCTCAAAAAAAAGTCTGAATTGTATATTACTACCCCATATGATCATTTTCTCTAAATATCAGATTTTTTCTGCAACTACAACTAAATTTGAGCCTGAGAGGGATAATTTCAAGATTTCACATAAAGACTGAATTGCATGTCTGTTAATACTATGGTATTTTCCTATTTACAAATTATGCAAGAATGACGGCATATACTTTTATGCTGTGTCGGTGCATTAGCCTTTAAAAATGTTGCTTTTTCAAACGAGAAATACAACAAACACTACAAAAACAACAGCGTGGTACACTTAATTCAGAATTAGTACATTGACATTTCACAGTGAATTACTTTCTATTTTCTAACATTAGACCCAATGTCGATGGCTAACTCAGTCGATATCTTCGAGTCAATCAAAGATAGCCAGAATAATGTTAAGCTACATACCATACTATAAGATACATCAGTGTATTTATAGATTTTCTTGGTTAGTTCATCCACTGACTGTGAAATTACCAGAGAATTGTCTACCAACAGCAAATCACTTGTTTTTGAAGCCAAATGCTACACAGGTAGGCATTTTACTGTGCATCTCAATGGGAATGGGGAGTACCAATATGGCAGCCGGTGGCTTCACTTTTTTCAGGCTATCAGGAATCCAATGAATAAATAGAGATCATTGGGCCCTGTTGTCATACAGCCTCTAATAATCCTGGATTATTAGATCTAATCTGATTGGCTCAGAGCACAGAGGTCAGCAGCTAAACCAGCTGTTCTCAGATTAGACAGTTTGATTGTTTCTGTTCAGTCAGTTTTGAACTGAGGGCTTAAAATCAGGATTATAGAAGTTTGTTGTTTTAATGAAAAATAATCATGTGATTTTAAAAGCAGCTGATAAATGAGGCAGATGTCATGAATAATTTCCCTAATTCTACTGCTTCTTTGTGGAGATGTTTGGTTCCCAGTATCTAAAACTGCTGTTTCAGAGGAAACAAGTTTTTGTGACAACTTAAAAAAGACTAAATCTAGGCTTTCTGTCTAAATACATTAAACTGTAAATGTTCATAAAAAAAATTTTCTCTTAGACATTGGAGTGCTGCATTTACTAATGTTATAGAGCTAAACATGTTAAATTGGTGAGTAGTAGTAGTGTAAAGTTTTTAACCTGTGTCAAGTTTTTTTTAGATTTTTAACATTGCAATATATATTTTTACAAGCAGTGAGTTCATTATCTGACCGCATGCATATCACCTTTCCAGGAACCTTAAACAATACTGGATTACAAAAAACATTTAAAAAACAAACATGTTTCATTGATATAAATACAAAAATGAATATTAGGAACTACACTCACCGGCCACTTTGGCTGGGTACCCCATGCTAGTAGCGGGTTGGACCCCCTTTTGCCTTCAGAACTGCCTCCAGTTCTTACGTGACATAGGTGAACAAGGTGCTGGAAGCATTCCTCCAGGAGTTTGGTCCATATTGACATGATGGCATCACACAGTTGCCGCGAATTTGTGGCTGCACATCCATGATCACGAATCTCCCGTTCCCAAAGGATGCTCTATTGGATGAAGATCTGGCTGACTGTGGAGGCCATTTGGTAGGTAATGAACTCATTGTCATGTTCAAGAAACCAGTCTGAGATGGGATTCCAGCTTTATGACATGGCGCATTATCCTGCTGAGTAGTAGCCACCATCAGAAGTTGGGTACATTGTGAGTCATAAAGGGATGGACATGGTCGGCAACAATACTCAGGTAGGCTGTGGCGTTGCAGACAGCGATGCTCAATTGGTACCAAGGGGCCCAAGAGTGCCAAGAAAATATTCCCCACACCATGACACCACCACCACCAGCCTGAACCGTTGATGATACAAGGCAGGATGGATCCATGCTTTCCATGTTGTAGACGCCAAATTCTGACCCCTACCATCCAGAATGTAGCAGCAGAAATCAGAGACTCATCAGACCAGAAAGCGTTTTTCCAATCTTCTATTGTCCAATTTAGATGAGCTTGTGCAAATTGTAGCCTCAGTTTCCTGAATCTTAGCTGAAAGGAGTGGCACCGGTTGTGGTCTTCTGCTGCTGTAGCCCATCTGCCTCAAAGTTCCGTGCTGTGCGTTCAGAGATGCTCTTCTGCCCACCTTGAACTTGTAAAGCGGTGGTTATTTGAGTCACTGTTGCCCTTCTATCAGCTTAGAACCAGTCTGGCCATTCTCCTCTGACCTCTGGCATCAACAAGGCATTTCACCCACAGAACTGCAGCTCACTGGATGTTTTTCTTTTTAGGACCATTCTCTGTAAACCCTAGAGATGGTTGTGTGTGAAAATCCCAGTAGATCAGCAGTTTCTGAAATACTCAGACCAGCCCTTCTGGCACTAACAATCATGCCACGTTCAAAGTCACTCCGGAAATCACCTTTCTTCCCCATACTGATGCTGGGTTTGAACTGCAGGAGATTGTCTTGACCATGTCTACATGCCTAAATGCACTGAGTTACCGCCATGTGATTGGCTGCTTAGAAATTAAGTGCATTAGAAGCAGTTGGACAGGTGTACTGCCTAATAAAGTGGCCGGTGAAGTGTATATTTATCCACAGCATGCTGGGCAAGCCAGCTCTGCATGTGCTTGGGGCATCAAAGTCCCAGAATGGCATTTAAAAGTCTAAAGTTTAAAAACTATTTTTTTCCACTAAATGTGTAGAACTGTGTGACATAGACACAGGAGAGAAACTGTTTCTAGAGGTTGGTGGTTTTTTTGTCTGTGTGCAGCTTTGCAGCTGTTCCCCACCTGGCCTACAGAAGGCGCTGCTGCTGAGGCCTTTCAGAGCCTGCTGAGGATTCTGGGACCTGAAGCGGCCATTGAATCGATCATCAGAGCAGTGAGCCTTTCAGAAGACGCTGAACTGAGCGGGTAGAAGATCCAGAAGGTCCACTCTGGACTCAGGACCCATTATTGGAGGCTCAATCAGAACTTTATTTTTCCTCTCTTGGATGAGACAAAACTATAAAATAAAAGATTTCAGTGGAAATCAGCAGACAGCTGCTGGGCCCTTATATCCTCACAGAGTTTCTGTTGTTTTTATTTCCACACTCCAAGGTTTCAGGAGTCTGCAGGAATCACAGCGCTTAACCAAGAGCCTCAGCAGCATGAAGCCACAGGATCATGGGTCCTGCAGCTTCAGGCTGCTTTGACTTCATGCTTGGTGTTTTGCTCTCTGACCTGAACCTGTCAGCAGTGGGACCTTATATAGACAGGCGTCTATATTCCTAATCACATCCAGTCACATAAATGCACCACAGCTGGACTCCATCTAAACGGTAGAAACATGGAATGATGATCAGTGGAGACAGTCTGAACCTCAGCTGAGTTTAGAGCTTCATGGTAAAAGCTGTGAATATTTATGGAAATATGATTTATTAGTTTTTAATGAGTAATACATTTATTAAAATTATAAAAATAAACCTTTTCTACTTTTTG
This sequence comes from Cyprinodon brontotheroides, assembly GCA_018398635.1. NCBI lineage: Eukaryota > Metazoa > Chordata > Actinopteri > Cyprinodontiformes > Cyprinodontidae > Cyprinodon > Cyprinodon brontotheroides. The sequence continues at coordinate 40,309,993 of JAGKQL010000041.1, read as the reverse complement.
ATAATGAGCCATTTTGTTTAGAATCTAGAGAAGAGATCAATTTAAAGCATTTGGAAAAAGGCTGAAACAGATTGAAAAGTGGAAAAAAATGCAGAGCTTTGAAAACTTTCTTGAATTCAGGGCTTTCTAAGGCTGCTGTCCTGCAGCTTGTTGAGATCAATGCTCATTCAGCTTGTTTTCCTTAATAGAAAACTTTGAATCAATTTCAGTGTCAGTTTTATTTCTATAACATTTTATTCACAACATTATCATCTAGAGGCACCAAATCAGATCTTCCAGTCAGAATGATTTAAAGTTTTCTATCTAAGATAAACCAGTTAATTGCATTTGACTCATTGGCCCAAATGAAAATCCCTCACACAAAGCATGCTTGTAGTGACAGTGGAGGAGGGCTTTCTAAGGCTCCCTTTTAACAGGAAGAAATCAGATGAATGGTTCTGTACTGGGCCTCTGCAGAGCTGGATGACAGGATGTTGCAGTCCAGAAGCTGCAGGGCAGCAGCTCTGGAGGACTGGAGCTGGCTATCCCTGATTTACATGAAGACCAAGGAGAACCTGGATCTGCTGCCAAACAAAGCACAGTCATGATGGAGTAGTCCTTTGTCGTCATGGCAATGAGGTTCTGATGGACCTGCAGAGAAAAGGACAGAACTGGAGAACTAAGATCTTAGCTAAGAAACTTCTCAGCATCTCAATACTGATTATTTCCATTTGGCTCCATTCATAACAACATCTCAGCTTCACTGACTGAGAAGTGATTAACAAGTGATGCTGTTCTGACCCAGTATGAGATTAAAACATTTGATTCTGTAATATTTAGTAACAAGTGATAAAAAGAAGACAATGAAACAAAAAGCATCACATTAGAACCACATTTAGCTCCAAAGACTGAGTTGTTGTTGCAGCAGGTCTGGAGGAAGAGGAGAACTTTGTGGAGGTCAGCTGATTATTCCTGAACGAACATCTGGGAGAGAAATTTCAGTCAGAGCTGAACGACTGCAGCACTGAGGACAGATTATTGGAGTCTTTATTACAGGTTATGTTCTGATCTGAGCAGAGAGAAATAAAACCTGTTAATCAGTGAGTTTTATAGCAGCTAGAGGTTGAATTCAGCACTTTGGAATGAAACACACCTTAGTTGGAGTTAAACTAAAGCAGGAAGCAGTTTGTGATTGTTTGGTTCCTGCAGAGAGACTCCCAGACGATCAGATTCACCTTCAGACCAAACTAGCAGCTTCCTCTGAGTGAGTCCAGCTGCAGGAGAGAAAAGTGGAAACCTCCAACACTGCTGCTTCAAGCTGCTCACACTCCACACACTGAAGGTGAGTTGGACCAAGAACACCACTCAGAGTCACTTTGAGGGAAGTTAGTAGGAGGGAGGGGAAGCCATGACTGACTGGACCTTCTGTGTTTTCAGCTTCACTCAGGGACTAAATGGCTTCCAGGTTAGAGGAGGATCTCTGCTGTCCCGGTCTGTCAGGACGTCTTTAAGGATCCAGTTGTTCTGTCATGTAGCCACAGCTTCTGTAAGGAGTGTCTGAAGCACTGCTGGAGAGTAGGAAATGAACGACAATGTCCTTTTTGTAGGAAGCAGATCAAGAACGGATTATCCACTCCTGTAATCTGGTTCTGAAGAACCTGTGTGAGATCTTCTTACAGCAGAGAGAGCAGAGAGCTTCAGAGGATCTCTGCAGTCTGCACTCTGAGAAACTCAGACTCTTCTGTCTGGACCATCAGCAGCCAGTGTGTCTCGTCTGCAAAGATTCAGAAAAACACACCGAGCACAGATTCAGACCCATCGATGAAGCTGCTCAGCAACACAAGAAGAAACTTCAGGAAGGAACATATCTGAAGCTGGAGGTCAAGAAGAAAGTTAAAGAGGAGTTTGATCAGACAGCAGAACACATGGAGGTCCAGGTCCGACACACAGAGAGGCTGATTAAGGAGCAGTTTAAGAAGCTTCATCAGTTTCTAGCAGAGGAAGAGGAGGCCAGGCTGGCTGCACTGAGGGAGGAAGAGGAGATGAAGAGAGGGGGTGATGAAGGAGAAGATGGAGGCTCTGAGCAGAGAGATAGCAGCTCTTTCAGACACAGTCAGAGCCACAGAGGAGGAGCTGAGAGCTGAAGACGTCTCATTCCTGCACAACTACAAGGCTGCAGTGGAAAGAGTCCAGCGCTGCCCCCTGCTGGAGGATCCACAGCTGCCCTCAGGAGCTCTGATAGACCAGGCCAAACATCTGGGCAACCTGGCCTTCAACATCTGGAGCAACATGAAGAACATGGTGTCCTACACTCCTCTCATCCTGGACCCAAACACTGCTCATCCAGAGCTCATCCTGACTGAAGATCTGACCAGTGGGACTGTAGGAGAGAAACAGAAGCTTCCTGATAATCCAGAGAGGTTTGAGTCTTGGTGGTATTCTGTCCTGAGTTCTGAGGGCTTTAACTCAGGGAACCACAGCTGGGGTGTTGATGTTGGAGACAGTGAGCACTGGAGACTTGGTGTGTTAAGAAGAGTCTGTCCAGAGGAAGGGAGACATACGGTCTCGATTGTTGGTTATATGGTTCGGTGAAGGTCCAATACTATGCACGGTCTCTATCATCTCCTTCCAAAGATCTCTCAGTTCAGAAGTGAGCTCCAGAGGATCAGGGAAGGAATCTGGACTGGGACGAGGAAAAGCTGTCCTTCTCTGATCTGGACACTAACACACACATACATCATCTTCACACGCACCTTCACTCGACAAAGATGGTTCCATTCTTCCTCTCGCTCTGGGATAAAAATAAAAATCTTACCCAGCGAAGATCTCAGTAGAGCGCCTTGCAGCTCTGATGTTCCTCAGCATGAAAGAACTTCGCAAGTCCAAATGAAACCTTGGCCGGATCTTGATTGGAAACTCAGTGTTTGAAACAGCTAACTGGAGATGATCAGATCAAGATCTGGATTCAGATAAATCTGGTTGTGCCGGTCAGGGTTTCCAGATCTGCCTCTATAATCTGTCCAGATGCTACAAACTAAGACATGAAGTGGATGATGTGGAGTTTAGTTTGGTTCTGACAGCAGATCCTGGTGCTGGTGATCATGAACAGGGAACAGGTGAGGTTAGTGGAGACATCAGGACCCTGGAGGAGAGCTCTGCTGATGGAAACATACTGAGATCCAAACATCCAGACTGATGAACGCTGCAGAAGAAACTCTGAGAGGTTTTCATGTTTAATTCAGGAACATATCAGCACATCTGGACTTGAGTTTGACCTTTTTGTAGTGCTTAGTCCTGTTTCTCTCCTAGACATAGCTATGAGCTTAGCTTTTACTCTAACTGCTTGTGTTCTCTTCCATCCTTGTTTACATGATAAAAAGCTCAAGGATCATCTGCTTAACTGTTTATTTTTCCTAGGCAGAGTCTTCTGTGGAGCTATGGAGTTACCTTTTCTCACATTTAAGTAATTTCTCTCTGGAATTATTAAAGTATATCTGATTCTAGAAGTATTTCTGATGATAGAAAGTTTTTATAGATCTGTACTTCTATGTTTCTTTCTGTATCTGTGCTTCTGTCTCCTTGAACCCTAGTCTGCATCAGCAGAAGGCCGCTCACACCGAGCCTGGTTCTGCTGAAGGTTTCATCCTGTTAAAGAGAGTTTTTCTTCTCCACTGTCGCCACATGCATGTTTGGTGTGAGGGATTGCTGCAGAGTCAACAAAACAAGGTAGCAAATGTCTGCTGTCGCTACATGCTCATCCAGGAGGAGTCAATCCTACAAAGATAGAAATCTTTTAATGATATGTATGTATCATTTGATTCGATTGTCTCTCTAAAGTGTCATGATATGGAAATCAAACTTGAAATGCATTTTGCAATTGTGAATTGTATTTATTAATCCAATATTAAATACTGAAATTAAAAAATGTTTCAAATCCTGTTTCTAAATGGAGATTTAAAAACCATGATTCACAATTCTGATTATAAATACCTTTCTTCATTAAACATTTTAAAAGGTAATGCCCTTTTCCAATTTCCATCATTTTCTTTTTTTACCATTCATTTTCTAATATTTTGCTTGTTGCATTTTCTTTTGACTTTATCATCCCCATTAATCATTTCGATTAACCTGGGCAAACTGGAGACCAAGTTGAACCAATCACAGTTGCTCCTCGGATGTAACTAGCTCTCTCATTGGTTAGACAGCCAAACTTGGATCATAAATGATGGCTACCATAGGAGGTACTGATTTACTGCTCCACCTGCTCCCTTTGTAACTCCAGACAAAGTGAAAACTCACATTTCCTATTTGGCAGAATTAGTTTGATATCATCAGAAACAAGAGAAACTAATCTTGCTGGATGGATGATTTAAAAGTTTCGCCTTATATGCAGAAGTCTCCTTTAAGGTGTTTGCATCATTGGCACCTGCTCTGTTGATGTAGTTAGCCAAAGTGATTAATTCCTGTGTAATTCTCAGTCATCAGGGTCATGGCATGTCCATTCCATGCACAATAAAAGACTCCAACCATCCAGAAGAACAAGGGGCGGCTATTTAATTTCCATCTGACTTTTAATGTTCTTAGGGGGATGGACCTACATGCTGCTTAAATACATGAGAGCTCCAACTACAGATTGATCTGTGTGAGCTGACAGAATTGATAAAGACTCCTGGATAGGTGTTGAAACGTCTTCAAATAAACTGAGTTAAAGTCTGGTTGCCTTCCAATTTCAGCTTGTTTGTGGTTCCAAAGTGATAAAGTTATCCATTGTGATGCTCCAAATATTACTTGCTGCCTCGTCCTCCATGTGCGAGTTTATTTATTATTTATCTACTAACCAAACACCAAATAGTCCACATCTGAATCGAGGTGTGATGACCATTCAAAGCAACAACAGATGCACTAGGAAGAACTTTGGCAAGAATTTTGCAGAATAAACTAGAACATTGATCTAGGGAATCCAAACCTTGATGATGGACTGTTTGACTCTTAGAAAGTGTGTTTTTAACTATTCTTTACAGTCTAAGAGGAAACTTACCCATTTTTTCATATTCCAACCTGTTATCTGTTTTGTTTTCATGTTTTCTATCTAAAACAATTTACATACTAGACTATGGATTATATAAAAAATCAGGATCCTCTTCAATGAACATAGCCTGCATCCAACAAACAAGTTTTAATATTCAAAGACCCGTCCCTGTAGAAGAGTGACAAATATGCTTCAATTGAAAATTTAGGGGGAAGGTATGGAGCACCAGAAGTCTGATTTAGCTCTTTAGATAAATCCACTATAATTCCCAAACACATCGAGATTTTCTGAGGGACCCTGAAAGCTGAAACCCAGACAGATGGACAGACAGACTGACAGACAGACCTTACTCTCTGCCTTACTGTTTCCGGTTAGAGTTGAAATCTTTGGTCCTCCTGGAGCTCTCAGAGAGATGTGTGTCGCTGCGCGATGACACTGAGTTTGTGTTTCTGTTTTAGAACCGATGTGTAGAGCAGAGCGGTGAGGAAGAGGAGTAGGAAGGGGGAGACAGGTCCAACATGTGTCTTCCTGCTTTGGAGAAAATGCTGCCAACCTGCTGCAGGGAATCTGAGCCGATTTAAGAGCAGAAAATAAACTGAAGGGGAGGTCACAATCAGGTCAAAGGTTCTGCAGGTCCAAACGGATCACTGAACAAAAATAATCAGAAATATAATGATGATGGAGGATTTAATTAAACTCACACTAAATCATGATCTTCACTGAGACTTTAAAGTCCTCATATGATCAGAACCAACCTTCTGCTGTTTGCTGAAACCTGGAGGTCCAATAGATCTAAGAACCTCCTGAATAAATGATGACAATCTGATCAGATGGAGTACTGACACTTATGGCTCCATATCTGCAGTGTGTGGCGCCCCCTTCAGGCCTGAATACACTGAGTGACTCAGTCACAGTTCGAAACCACAGCTGCTGGAAATGGTCCTGAAGATCTGGCAACATGGTGGAGACCTGGACTGGGTGGAACAAGTCTCCATCAGTCTGGGTCAGTCTAGGATGGAACCACAGACATGAGATCCGTGGTTCCAGATGTTCTCAACATCTGGGTTCATTTCTGCTAAAATCAGTCCCAGTTTGTTTAACTGGGTCAGAACTGGTTTGTCTTATTTCCTTCCTTTGAGGATGATCCAGTGTCTCTGACTGTAAAGGAGATCAGAACCAGTAATTCTACAGATTTAAATGATCAAATATGAACCATCAGTCGGTTGATCTGTTCTGTTTCTGCTCTCAGCATCAGAGAAGATCAATTATCTGGATCCAAATGAAGCTTCTTCCTGTTTCCTGATGATTTATCCTGAAACATTCAGTGATCTGATCTGTTTCCCTCCATCGTGTTTCTTCCTGAAGGCTGCAGCTCAGAGGTCATGGTCCTGAATCATCCTGAGCTTCCAGGGTAAAAATCCTCTCAGCCTTAAAGAAAACTGCCTCCAGAACCTGAACAGATCAGGCTCTGAACTTTTCTCTGTTTCTGGTTGCAGCTGCAGTTTCTTCATTTATTGGTCCCTGCAGGTCTCCACAGGGGGCGCTGTTATTCCAAACATCCACCTGTTGCCAAAGATCCCAGAGAGAGGTGAGATGTCCCTCTGAGGGATAAAGTGAACCTGAGGTCCTGCTGTCATACAGTCTCTAATAATCCTGAATTATTAGATCTAATCTGATTGGCTCCAGAGCACAGAGATCAGCAGCTAACACCCAGCTGTTCTCACTATCAGCTTAGTTTGAGATGTTTCCTATTCAATCAGTTTTTGACACTGAAGGCTTAAAATCAGGATTTTAGCAGCAGATAAATTAGACATAAATTAGGCAGATTTCATGAATAATTTCCCAAATTCTACTGCTTCTTTATGGAGATCTTTGGTTCCCAGTATCTAAAACTGCTGTTTCAGAGTAAACAAGTTTTTGTGACAGCTTAAAAAAGACTAAATCTAGACTTTATCTAAATACATCAAACTTAAGCTCCTCTTTGTTTACCCTTTATGTCGTCAACAGCAAAGGCCAGAACAGACCTAATCCAATTTTGCATCCAATCCGACAGAAAAACGTGTCGGACGAGGTCGTAGCGTTTAGCTCTCATTTAAAATCAATGAGGATGGTCACACCCGACATGATTTTAAGCACAGGGCCTGCGTAGCTCCGACTAAGATAGAGCCCAGGTCTGTTTTAGTTGGACTACGCAGCAATCTAGCAGCAATTTCATGGGTCTGACTGGAAGGGAGACGCTGTTACAAACTAAAAACACATCCGCTTTGGGGGGAAATACAAAATAAAATCTGTTAATCGCATGAGAAAACATGTTTGGCATCAGACAGCGCATATATAAAAGGCAGAGCAGACTCATGCATAAACATGGAATAACATTTCTTTTTAAAGAATTATTTACTTATTATAGGAGTTAAGGAGGACAGAAACAGATTAAGAACTGATTTGAGCTTCACAAAAATCTAAACAAGGAGCAGACAGTGCAGGCAGCTCAGCTAATTTCTCTGTCCTCTTTATGAGAAAAACAAAAAAAGAACTTTAACAAACTTCCCAGATCTCTCTGAGCATCACCTCTCTCTGCCTCAGACAGCATAGGAACCTTCCACAGCCTTTATAGCTGCATTTTCCTTTGCTTCACACTAAGTTCCTATTATGCTTTTAATATAGGCCAATGAAAATTCTCTATCTCAACTGGTGTAAGAGATGCTGCACAGACTAATGAATTGGGGCTTTGCTTTGTAGCCAGACCTTTTTTTTTTTTTTTTTACTTTTCTTTTTTTATAGCTTTTAATAATCTGTTCTGGTTAAATTTGGGCAATTGTTTCCAAACAGAGAGAGGAGTGAAAAAAGGAAAAGCACATTTTGGGATCTGCTACCCTGTGCGTAGTAGCAGCCTCTCTATATGCACTGCAGTCAGTGTCACAATCGGGTTGGAGATAAAGAATTCAGAAGCAGCTGGTGTTACCTGAGCTATCATGGTTAGGAAAGGAAGACTGGACTGCTGTGCCATATGCCGACAACCTTTAACCTGTTGGATGTTAGGGGATGGAAACACACATGGATGCTTTTCAAATTGGGACCACAGCCTATTGCGACGTATAAACTTAGATTTAATTCACACGCTGCGGCCTGCTAAGGCAAGGGGTATAAGCTACTGATGACGCGTCACTCTGAATCATAACACACTATGATGTCCTTTAATTTTCCCATCTCATGTTCTTAATGCAAAGCTGTACATATCTTGATGAGTAGTGCATGGATATATCACACAAGATGGTCAACAGAAAGTTTCTCCCCAAGCTCACCCAGTCACCGTAATCCAGGTCAATGTTTAACCCAGGTGAGCAAACAAACTAATACAAGGACAACACACCCATGGTGCCACCCATAGATACCGGTGATTGTGTCCACCTACATCATATGCTTGTGCACATACACCCAGACAGAGGGAGAAAAGTATCAGAAGAGCACAAGATGAACATATAAAAATGTATAGCGCCTACTCAGCCTTTTGGAAAAACTCAAAAAATCTAAAGTTACACAAATGAAACCAATGGTTGATGTTCTCAGTTATAAAACCTGAAACACAGTGACAGTTCTGGACCAAGTTTACCAGCCTGGGGTCTGTTGGGTTTTTAATGGGAGCAAAAAACAAAAGCATAAAACAAAAAACAGGGCAGTTGTTCATCGTTTGATAGATTACGTGTGACTCTGAACCAAGAGCCATTTCTAAAGGTGGAAACTCCAGATACAGCAGATAGAAAAATAAAGGTGCACCGATTTTCTTAGTTTGACGAGATTGGTTATCGGCCGATACTTAGATGTGAAACAGATCTCAACCATTAATCTTACCTGAAAATCAGCCGCTGTGAATGATCTCAACATTACATATATATTTGTGAGTATTATCTTATGAACTTAAAACAGGTTTAGATTGTTTCACAGATATCATTCTTTTTTCTGATTTAATGAGATTGAAAGATTTAAGGTTTATTGTGAACTAATAACTGTCCTTAAGAAAATATTGCAAATAATCATCACATAATTTATATCAGTCAAAAGCAGAAACAGAATATTAGTCTTTATAAAGATTGATTATCAGCCAGAAAACAACAACCAGTGCAGCTCTAGAAATGTGATCCCATCTCAATATAACTGAAGCTTAAAGTGCACTGCCTTCATTTTTAAATCATTGCTGAGATAAAACTGTAAAGGTTAAAAACAAAAAAATATCAGCCAGTCAGTTATGGTTTCTGTGTCACTTACAGTATGACAATTAAAAATGTATTAAATAGAACATCTTCAGTACAGAGGCCATCAGTTATTTAGGGCCACTGACCCCTTCTGTCAAAACTAAACAAAGTGAGGACATTCCCATGTGTCACAGAGTACATGTGAATAAATAATGTGTTTGTTCAATTATGTGAGGTGGGCTGTGCCTCTACCTCAGTTCACACAAAGGATTGTGGGGAACTTTATAGCTCCTAATGGCCAGGTAGGAATGCTGGGAGGTCCCTTTGCTAAATAACTGGATAGGAAACTGTTAGCTTAAAAAATGTAGGTTCATAAAAGAAGGACTGAATACACAATAAGGGATTTTCAACAACAGCTTCCTGCAGGAGGGGAAATAGCCAAACCCAACACTCCAACTCTCTCTCTCCCCCAGACCTCCTCTGGAGGTTTTTTTTATTAACAGAACATGACACATGGTTACAAAACAGAGTATTGTTCTGAAAGGACAATTGATCGGGTCATAAGACAGGATGCTCTACTGACTGAATCACAAGGCAGAACTCTCCTCTTGACTGAATCACAAGATAGAGTGGTCTCCTGATTGAATCATAAGACAAAGTGAAGCATCTCATTTCTCCAATGTTTTATATGTACATACATTAATTTTATAATCATCATTGAATAAACTCAACATTTCCTCCTGTTGTGCATATAAACATCAGCACGTAGCACTTCTAAAAAGATTTTTACTACACACATCATAAATGCATTACAGATAGGGAATTCAGTAATCAAAGATCAATATGCAAAAAACAAAAATATGAAAAGGATTAAAATGTAAAACTTAAGCAAAAATGTAAGATTTATCAAGAATGTAAAAAGCTTCAAAAATCTGTCCCTTGAGTAGGCAAAACCTCTCCAATAGAGGAAAATTCCTACCCGACCCTTCCCGAGGAAGCGATCATTATCCCTGTAACAGATTACACAGTTGCCACCAATCATCAGTATCTTTATCAGCATCTTGGCGGAGTTGAACATAAGTTACAGCTGAATACTGGATTAGAGTGGATCCTATCATTCTCTGAATCATTGACTGTAGGCATGGTATTAAGCAACAAATAAAAAGGAAAAATATGAAAAACAATCCTACAAATGGTAAAGCTATCTTCATCAGCACCTGCCACCATGATCCCATGGTGAACCAACTTGTCCATGGTGCTGGACTTGCACCGGAGGTGTGAAATACACAGTCTGTTTTGTTCAATTCACCTTCAGCAACGTGCTTGGAATGCTGCCACCACATATTGGCGCCGTAGGGATGACTTGCTGTGGATCCATCAAAAACCATTCTGGTTTTCCTTTGTTTCAGGTGGTCAGTTTGAGTCCCTAAGAACACCAGTCCAATGGTCACCATCAGGCAGCAGAGCCACTTTAGTTTTCCCATCTTCACCAGTTCCTCCAAGGAAGCGCCCACTAACCAGGACTCTAAGAGACTGGGTTAGGTTGGTTTCTTCACCAGCGTTGAGACGAAAAGCTCTAAATTGCTTAACCCCTTTTGTAGCTGGGCTTCACCACAGATCCCTACCTTAGTCGTGGGGTTCCTGTGAAGGTAACTGGGCTTCTTGCTGAGGAAAATCTTTAATCAGCTTACAATGACTCTGGTGGATCCAAGTGTCTCTCTCCTGGATCTTCACAGCGGTTGGAGTTGCTAGTTGCACAATGTAGGGTCCTTCCCACCTTGGAGCTGCCCAATTTTTTCCCTCTTGATGATTTTAATCAGCACTCGGTCTCCAGGCTTCAGGCCTTCCTGTGGGGAAACAAAAGGAGCTTTGGGCAGATTACATGTTCTTCGCAACATGTGAGACATGCTCTGCAAAAAATGTTTATTTAAGTGCAGTTATTTAAACTTTGTACTATACTCATTTTCCCTCCTGTGAGACATGGTAAACCCATGGCTCAAAATAGTTGCTGCTTTCAATCAGATTCAGAATCAGAAATACACTTTAATAATCCCAGAGGAAATTACCTTTGTTACACGCTCCAGTTACAGTTTATATATAGTATATATATATATATATATTACACATCCAACTACACAATATAATAAAGATAAAAAAATAAGAATATGGGGAGCTACTGTTTCCATGGGTCTCCTTTAACCCTATAGGGTAGGACACTACAGGTATGAGCCTTTCACCATGAGACTGTAACAACACAGAGGTCATATAACTTGCTTAACCATCAACTATTTGCATGCACAGTTTTTGATACTTTTTCAGAGCTAAGACAGTTGCTGAGAAAAGTTCTACTTTTAGCTTTGTGAATTGCTGTTCTGCTTCTCTGACATAGCTACTAGTGTGTAATAAAAAAGCTTAAGAAAAGCTGAGTTTTTTTCATAATGTGGAATCTAAGCTCTGCTGTAATTGCACAATTCTAAAAAGACATTTTTGTTACTAGCTTCTGCTCTTTTGCTACAGTTTTTCACTTTCATGTATCTTTTTACCCTCTTCTGAAATAACATGGCCCAAGCAACAGACTTGTTTCAGCACCCGCTAAAATTTTTATAACTGGTTTTATACTTTCCTTTGCTTCACATTTTAGCAGATATTGTTTTATCCTTGGCCTGTATTGCAATTTAGGAACTATTTTAACTGGATCTACAGTTGTCAACAGTCCTACATCAATTTTTCCTGTAGACCACAAAGCATTTGGGGTATCTTTGAAATCATTTTCATCAGATTGTGATAGCAAAGAATGCTGAGTTATTTTTAACACATGCTAAATCTTGAACCTAGGGTTTTACATCGAACAGAATTTTATAAGGGTGTTTCCATAGTTGGAACAGATGGAGCAGAGACGATAAGCATGTTGCATAAAACACAGAAGGATTTAGTTGCAACACCATTACATGTATTATTCATACAGCCTTCATTCCCCCCAGCGTGGGGAAAATTGCAATGCCTAATTTTCCCATCAAGTCTCACTTTAACAGATTAATGGGGTGAGTTGGTGATATTACTACAAAAACATGCAACCTTGCAACCTTTTTCCTGTTTGAAGGTCTTCTATTTCTATTGCCCTTGACATCCATTCCTAGGATGTTTGATTATTTGCTGATTTTACAAAAATTTGCATTTTAGATGGTTTTAGCATTTACATTATCTTTAACACAAGTATTACAGGCTCCTGAATTGCAGACAAGTCTAACTGCCTGTCCATTAATTGCTAGAACTATTCATGTTTTTTTTCTTTTAATGCATTTAATATCCCCCATGCTCCATACACATCTGCTATTTTAATGGCTCCTGATCCCTATTTGCTCTAGCACTTAGTCACACCTCAGATGAAGAACTGCCCTGTGGACTCTACCTTCTAGTCTGCTTTTACTGGTCTGGGCTGAAAGCCCCCTCAGCCCCTAGGACTGCCCCTGCATCCTTGATGCCTTTTGACATTTCACATGCTTTTGTTAGTGCAACAATCTCTGCAGCTTGCACAGAATATGATGATTTTAAGGCAGCACTGTAAAGGGTTTTTTGATCATCTACAATTGCAAAACCAACTAATTTCTTTCTGATCTGGAAGCTGACCCATCCACATACAAATCTTTATAACCCTCCTGTGGTTCATCTTTTCCCCTGGGTGGTTAGATCCAGGGAGTAAAATGTTTTTGGGAATGAGCCTGAATGTACAACATGTGTGTCAGCTGTTTCTTGCTCTGGTGTAGCATAAAAATCTGTACATCTTTTCACTCCCATCCCTTTGTCTGTGGGCACCAGCACTAATTGCAATTTCCTTAACAAATCTCTGCCTAATAAATTAACTGGAAAGTCTGGGCTTAACACAAAATCATCTTCCTCCGTTAATCCCTCTTCATCAGTGACCAATTGTTTTTCAGAAATACGCTGAACCACCATTCTCCCATCAGCAGAGACTACTGTGATCCATTTTGGTCCCTGTTTAATTTGAGGTAATTTATCCCTCAGGACAGATTTATCAGCTCCGGTGTCACACAAAAAATTCACTTTTACCCTTTGTATGTTTAAATGCCAGAATGGTTTTTCTGAGGTGTTTAATAAAGAAAAGAAAATTTGCTGTAGGTCCAGGACCTCCACTGGGTCCACAATCTGCACTTTTTGCTGGTCCACATGACTCCTGGCGTCAGTGCTGGTCACATTGGTGACGGGGAGCACTCTGCAGGGTCTGGACATTCTCGGCAAAGTGGCCCTCCTTATCACAATTGTAGCACCTATTGTGCTTTTGTACGTGACCTCTTGTTTTTCCCCTGTGACCACCGGCCCCTCACTTGAGCCCAATTATGGTCCAAACTACACTTCATAGCTTTTTCTATGTTTAGCTTGCACAATCCACTTATTTAACCCCTCTAATTTTTTTCTGTCCCTAGTATGTAGCTTGCATGACTAAAATAATAATCTGGCGGGTTATTTATTTAAAATTTGTTGTTTTTGAACCTAATATTGTTGGAGACCATGCAGGCGCATTAGGAAGGCTGTCAGTTGAAGCTCAGCGCTGCAGTCATCCACCTATTTAGCGCATGGGCCCCCAGCTGCTGCAGATTCAAGCTGTCTTTTGCACTAGTGCTTGTTTCTAGACGACACACAACATTTCTCCATTGGTCTACTTCCACACACCATCTATTTCATACTTTTTTAAGTATTTTAAATTACTCGGATCAATCTGACACAAACTTTTTATCCCATTTATGATCTTCTCTTTACTTTCCTGAACCCATCCTTTTTAATTCTTTTACCTCCCTGGCTCACTTAAGTTATTTTATCCTTAAGTTCTATTATTGTATTATTTTCGAATAGAGGTGACTCAAACCACATATATATATATATATATATATATATAATAACTATATACTTTATATATATATATATATATATATATATATATATATATATATATATATATATATTAATCCATATATTCAAGTGGTTATTTTTTGTTGGATCCTCAAGCTTCTACAAACTTCCTAATGGATCGTTTGATTTTAAATTACCTCTAAATTTACTTTGACCTTTACCCATTTTTAAGAATTTAGTCCAGTAAAAACACCTGGTGAGAAATTCTTGCCTCTGCTTCCACAAGAGTTGTACTATATTAACCCCTGCTGTTTTGGCATGTAAAAGCATTACCTTCCCAGCTCTATGGCTCCTCTCCGTGGTTCGAACCCGCTGGTTAATAAAGCTAAGACTGGTTCGAACTTAGCTTGGCTCGCGTTCGCGGCCCGGTAACTAGCCGTCCGGACTTACATTACGCATACACACAGAGAGCAGAGGCGGAGGAGTAGAATCCACGGACCGGCTTTATTTCAGCACGCGCTCTTTCTTCATCCACAAACTGGTAGTGCTTTTATGGCTGTGGAGCCGAACTTATAATCATAAAACTGCTTTACTTCTAACAGCTGCGGAACTTTGGATTATTCCACACACGCAGAGGAAAAACCAAAAACATACGTATACGTGCTGGCTACGTCACCCCCTTCTTTACCCCCCCGAGGCCACCTCCTTAAAGGGGAATGCTCAGGCGGGTAACAAAAAGGAAGGGTATGATTGTTTTCCTCACACACTTTTCACACAGTCACTATTTTAAGGCTTACTTTATAATATATTTTTTTTAACCAATGGCAGATGCAAAACTCCTATTGTTATCTGTACACTTTGGAGTCTTAGACTATGCACGCGCAGGCCCTTGCTTGCATACGTATACCCAGCTGCATATATCTGTCAACAAAACTTGGTTTCGTCAAATATTCTTCTGCTCTCTGACGGCTACCAAACCTTACTATCTCGAGAACAACACAGAGTCCCAGACTCAAAAGCACAACCTAGTCAGACTGGTCTGTCAGCAAGACTTTGTCCGGTCAAAAATTCTTGCCATTATAGCTTTAACTTATGGTCACAGACCAACTTTTGATCAAAAGCTTTAGGCCTACCCTTTGCTGTGCAGATCAGTCCTCAGCGGGAGTCGCCACCAGGATGCCCAGTGCAGGGCTGGACCAACCTCCGCCCGTCCGGCGGCCGAGGGGGGACGGCTGTTGACAGATTCTTGGCCTTGGTCCCACACGGTCCTGGACAATTGGATCTTGACTCCGGGGCTTCGGCACAAAAAGCTTTTAGGTTCAAAAATGTAGGTTCGTTAAAGGACTGAATACACAGTAAGGGATTTTCAACAACAGCTTCCTGCAGGAGGGAAGAGCCAAACCCAACACTCCAACTCTCTCTCTCCCCCGGACCTCCTCTGCAGAGCACTTTTATTAAGAGAACATAACACATGATTACAAAACAGAGTATTGTTCTTAGAGGACAATTGATCAGGTCATAAGACAGGATGCTCTACTGACTGAATCACAAGGCAGAGCTCTCCTCTTGACTGAATCACAAGATAGAGTGGTCTCCTGATTGAATCATACGACAGAGTGAAGCATCTCATTTCTCCAATATTTTATATGTACATACATTAATTTTTATAATCATCATTGAATAAACCTAACAGAAGCATCCTGCTTCCTCTTCCTACTTCCTCCTACCTGAGCTATTTAGACACTATTATGGAGACAGCTGACGCCGTTCTGCTTTAAACCAATCTGACTGTATGATCTGGTTGAATTGTCTCTATTAAGAGTCTTGAGATTAAATGTGCAGTGAATTGTTGCTATATTAATAAACTGAATTAAACTTTAGAGTCAGTTCAGATTTGATGCATTGAGATGCAGTCCTAGAGACTAACCAATCAGACACCTCCTGATTCTCTTTGGTTTTCTCAGGGTCTGAACTCCCTCCTCAGATTTTATAATTTTTTTTTTCTTTTTTTTTTTTTTTACATAAAAATAGAAAGATAACTGCAGGTTTTGTTCCATTTTTTTTTATTACTTAATTGTCAAAGTTAAAACCATATCTCAGGCAGTTTACCATATGATAAAGGGTTCAGAGGGTTGGTGTAAAATGGGCGTGAGATATATCCAGGACATTAAAGAGCCTTATAAAACAGATATTTTCTGCTTTTTTTCCTTATCAAAAACAAAGTATAATAGTAACAAAATAAATAATAAAATGATAGTAGTCAATTTCTAAAGAAAACATGAAGAGATGAGGTTGACAGGGAGGGTTTTACACATACAGGAAGATGCTACAGAGGTGCTTTATATTCCTGCTCTTTAGTTATACTTTGAATTTTAAAATCAGTGATTCAACAGACTCTGGAAAAGTCTGCAGTTGATTTATTTTTATTTTTCTGGAAAGAAAAAAACATTAGAAAATATTTATCTTCTGACTTTATAGTCTATCTTATTGTCTGCGTAATAATAATCAAACACTGTTTATCATGACCTGATCTATTATTCTTAATGAACCACATCAGATGTTGAGTTGCTCATTTTAAGCAATGCTGTCTGTGTAAAATAACAGATTCCTGAAGGTTTACCTGGTGGATGTTGGTCAGATGATAGGAGAGGCTTTCACGAAGAAAACAGATGATCTTTCAGTCCAGATGTTGAATAGGGTTGACCATATTTTCGTTTTGGAAAACCAGGACACCTTGGAGTTACTGGCGCCCAGAACAGTGGTGGTGGTGAATTGGAGTTCAGTTTAATCTAATCCCGTCTCTGAAATTCCGTCTGAAATGAATGAAAAATAGTTGTTTTAATGGTTATTGAGTCAGATATGTGGCGGTAATGTTTGGTTTATCTAAAGGTTTTTATCTGTTACTGATTAAATGGGTTTGGCTGTAATTTAAGGACAGATTCTAATATATCTGCAGAGTGGGAACTATAAATCTGATAGAGTTTAATTTTTTTATTGTTGTTTTGCACAATATGCTTAACTAAGTATTTTTGTTGTTGAATATTAGAGATTTTGCAGATATATTTTTGTAGATACATTGTTTAGATTTACTTATATATTTCTAACCTTTTATAGAATATAATAGAAAATCCTTTATTGTCCCACCCATGGGCAAATTTAACAGCAGCAGAAGATTATTGAAAATGGTCACACAAATGAGGACCTTAGAAAAATGTATAAGAATAACATAATAGGGAAGAGTTAAAATATAAACAATAACATCCTGTAAAGTGTTTTAACAATATAAAACTGGGGAATAAATAACCAATATGCAGCTATGGACATTTTTCCAGTAATGGATATTTGAAAATAGTAGCAACATCAGAGATGTGCAGAATAGCAGCAGCAGGTTATTTAACTGACTAAGGTTTCTATCATTACATTTGATTTTGCCTGTTCCTGCTCCTCGCTGGGTTGGAACATTTATTCCACCTCTGGTTAACTCTTGTGAGGTGTAGTCTTTGTTCACTTTTAACTTTTTAAAAATAAATAAATAAACAAACAGTTTTGAAAACCTCGGTCATTATCCTTTCCCTGCTTTGTGTGTCAACTTTCACGGGTTGCTAACCAACAGAGCATACAGCTGTAAAATCTCACTGAAGGGAGTGCGACCTGTTCGAATTACAGCCACAAAACTCTTCCGCCTCCTCTTATTTTCCAAGGACTTCGGCGATCCAGTCTAGGGTAGACCGGGTCGCGGAGGATGCAGGCTCAGGCTTTTTTGAAATGAGCCTCTGCGATTAAGAACAGGGCTTGCCCGCAGACTGGACTCGCTCAGGGATTACGCCACACGGAGCTGCCGTGCACAGTGAAATCAGGACATTTCCTCACTTTCTAAAAAAAAATCGAGGGGACGCCGAGGACAGGACGTGGAAATAATGATACATATGTCCCGGGGAAATACAGGACGTTTGGTCACCCTAATGTTGAATCATTTACTTCCCTCCTCATCACAGTCTGTGTTTTCCACTGTAAATGTTCAATTTTCATAAGCCTGAATATCTTTAGAAATAACTGCTGTTAGTGTCTGTTTTCATCCTTTAAAATGAAATCCTGCTTAAACATTTTTCAAAGTCTGAATGTTTAAAACTCAATTTTTTTCATTAAATGTGTAGAACTGTGTGACATAGCCACAGGAGGGAACGGTTTCTAGTCTTTGCTGGTTTTTGCTTTGTGTGCAGCTTTGCAGCTGTGCCTCTCCACTTGGCCTGCAGGAGGCGTTGCTGCTGAGGCCTTTCAGAGCCTGCTGAGGATTCTGGGACCTGAAGATGCCATTGAATCGCATCATCAGAGCAGTGAGCCTTTCAGAAGATGCAGAACTGAGCGGGTAGAAGATCCAGAAGCGTTCCACTCTGGACTCTGGACCCATCATTGGATTCTGAATCAGAACTTTATTTTTCCTCTCTTGGATGAGACAAAACTATAAAAAATAAAAAGATTTCAGTAGAAAAACAGCAGGCAGCTGCTGGGCCCTTATATATCCTCACAGAGTTTCTGTTGTTTTTATTTCCACACTCCAAGGTTTCAGGAGTCTGCAGGAATCACAGCGCTGAACCAAGAGCCTTAGCAGCATGAAGCCACAGGATCATGGCTCCAGCAGCTTCAGGCTGCTTTGACTTTCATGCTTGGTGTTTTGCTCTTTGACCTGAACCTGTCAGCAGTGGGACCTTATATAGACAGGCGTCTATATTCCTAATCACATCCAGTCAGATAAATGCACCACAGCTGGACTCCATCTAAACTGTAGAAACATGGAAGGATGATCAGTGCAGACAGACTGCACCTCAGCTGAGGTTAGAGCTTCATGGTAAAAGTTGAATTCTGATTATTTCCATTTGGCTCCATTCGTAACAAGATCTCAGCCTCCCCGCATGCTTTCACTGACCCGGTATGAGATGAAAACATTTGATTCTGTTACATTTAGCAAAAAGGGATAAAAAGAAGTCAATGAAACAAAAAGCATTACATTAGAACCACATTTAGCTCCAAAGACTGAGTTGTTGTTGCAGCAGGTCTGGAGGAAGAGGAGAACTTTGTGGAGGTCAGCTGATTATTTCTGTGAGCGAACATCTGGGAGAGAAATTTCAGGTCAGAGCTGAACGACTGCAGCTTACTGAGGACAGATTATTGGAGTCTTTATTACACGGGTTATGTTCTGATCTGAGCAGAGAGAAATAAAACCTGTTCATCAGTGAGGTTTTATAGCAGCTAAAGGTTGAATTCAGGACTTTTGAAATGAAACGTCCGGTTATGGGAAGCTTAGCAGGTCCTGAACAGGTTATAGCTCCGCCCCTCTACCTGCCGCTTACTTAACTGAAGCAGCTGGCAGTTTGTGAACTGTTGGTTCCTGCAGAGAGAACTCCCAGATGATCAGATTCACCTTCAGACCAAACTAGCAGCTTCCTCTGAGTGAGTTTTAGCTGCAGGAGAGAAAAGTGGAAACCTCCAACACTGCTGCTTCAAGCTGCTCACACTCCCACGCACTGAAGGTGAGTTGGACCAAGAACACCACTCAGAGTCACTTTGAGGGAAGTTAGTAGAAGGAGGGAGGGGAGCCATGACTGACTGGACCTTCTGTGTTTTCAACTTCCACTCTGAGACTAAATGGCTTCCAGGTTAGAGGAGGATCTCTGCTGTCCGGAATGTCAAGGACGTCTTTAAAGATCCAGTTCTTCTGTCATGTAGCCACAGCTTCTGTAAGAAGTGTCTGAGGAACTGCTGGAGAGTAAAAACTGGACGCCTATGTCCTATTTGTAGGAAAAGATCTGCAAGGGATGATCCTCCCATTCAGTCTGACTCTGAAGAGGCTCTGTGAGAACTTCTTACAGCAGAGAGAGCAGAGAGCTTCAGAGGATCTCTGCAGTCTGCACTCTGAGAAACTCAGACTCTTCTGTCTGGACCATCAGCAGCCAGTGTGTCTCGTCTGCAGAGATTCAAAAATCCACAGAAGCCACAGCTTTGCTCCCATAGATGAAGCTGCAGAGGATCACAGAAAGGATCTTCGTTCATCTCTAGAAACCTTGAAGAAGAACCTGGAGCTCAGGAAAAAAATTCAAGAGGAGTTTGATCTGACAGCAGAATACATGAAGGTCCAGGCCCGACACACAGAGAGGCTGATTAAGGAGCAGTTTAAGAAGCTTCATCAGTTTCTAGCAGAGGAAGAGGAGGCCAGGCTGGCTGCACTGAGGGAGGAAGAGGAGCAGAAGAGAGGGATGATAAAGGAGAAGATGGAGGCTCTGAGCAGAGAGATAGCAGCTCTTTCAGACACAGTCAGAGCCACAGAGGAGGAGCTGAGAGCTGAAGACGTCTCATTCCTGAACAACTACAAGGCTGCAGTGGAAAGAGTCCAGCACTGCTCCCTGCTGGAGGATCCACAGCTGCCCTCAGGAGCTCTGATAGACCAGGCCAAACATCTGGGCAATCTGGCCTTCAACATCTGGAGCAGCATGAAGAGCATGGTGTCCTACACTCCTCTCATCCTGGACCCAAACACTGCTCATCCAGTCCTCATCCTGTCCGAAGATCTGACCAGTGGGACTAGAGGACTGAAACAGAAGGTTCCTGATAATCTAGAGAGATTTGGGTCTTGGTCCTGGTCTGTCCTGAGTTCTGAGGGCTTTAACTCAGGGAACCACAGCTGGGATGTTGATGTTGGAGACAGTGAAGTCTGGATGCTTGGTTTGTTAGAAGAGTCTGTTCAGAGGAAAGGAGACATATGGTCTCGATTGTTAGTTTTACGGGTCAATAAAGGTAAATACTCTGCATCATCTCCATCAGCTCTTCCTGGAGTTCTCTCTGTTCAGAAGAAGTTCCAGAGGATCAGAGTGAATCTGGACTGGGACAGAGGAAAGCTGTCCTTCTCTGATCTGGACACTAACACACACATACACACCATCACACACACTTTCACTGACAAGATGTTTCCATTGTTCGAAACTATGGGTAAAGTAAAAATTTTACCCATGAAGATCTCAGTGAGCAAACAGCAGCTCTGATGTTCTCAGCATGAAGAACACAAAGTCCAAATGAAACCTTATTGATCTGATTGAAACTCAGTGTTTGAAACAGGAAACTGGAGATGATCTGATCTGATCTGACTGATCATCTGGTTGTTTTCAGGTCAGTTTCAGATCTGCTTCATAATCTGTCCAGATGCTACAAACTAAGACATGAAGTGGATGATGTGGAGTTTAGTTTGGCTCTGACAGCAGATCCAGGTGTGCTGATCATGAACAGGGAACAGGTGAGGTTAGTGGAGACATGAGGACCCTGGAGAGCTCTGCTGATGGAAACATACTGAGATCCAAACATCCAGACTGATGAACACTGCAAAAAAAAAAAAAAAAAAAAAAGTCATGTTTAGTTCAGGAACATCTTTTAGAACAACAGCTTTTACTCATTCTTGTTGACAAGACAACAAGCTCAGGGATAATCTGCTTAACTGTTTATTTTTCTCAGACAGAGCCTTCTATAGAGCTATTCTACTGTAAACTTTACTAACATAGAATATTTTTATAGATCAGTCCTTCCTTGCTTCTTTCTGTATCTCTGCCTCTGTCTCCTTGAACCCCAGTTGGCCTCAGCAGAAGGCCGCCTCACACTGAGCCTGGTTCTGCTGGATCTGGATGTTTCTTCCTGTTAAAGAGTTTTTCTTCTCCACTTAGGCTGCATGCATGTTTGATGTTGTCCTATTGGCTTCATCAGGTCGTGGTGATCTGCAGCTCTCGCTGGATCGGGTTCAAGCAGTCCAAAGTGTGAAGCCGTCGAATGGGGATCTACAGTGCCTCCCAAAACCGAGGTAAATATGGTCTGCGGAGCCGAAAAGGGTAGAGTGCCTTCTCCTCTCCTTGTCAGGGGGGGTGTCCTGCCCAAGTGGGAGGAGTTTAAGTATCTTGGGATCTTGTTCACGAATGAGGAAAGAAGGGAGCTGGAGATGGGTGGGTGAAGAGAGAGCTGAGTCAAAAAGCGAAGCTTCTCAATTTACCGGACGATACTCCACGCTCCTTACCCTCATCTCTATGGTCATGTACTCTCTGGGTCATGGCGACTGAAAGAACGGACGGGATACAAGCGGCCTAAATGGGGTTTCCTCCTGTAGGGTGGCTGGGCTCTCCCACTTAGAATGGGGTGAGAAGCTTGGTCATCCGGGAGGGACTCGGAGTAGAGCCGCTGCTCCCTCCACGCGCGAGAGGAGCCAGTTGGAGGTGGCTCAGGCATCTGTGGTTAGGATGCCTCCTGGGCTTCCCTGGTGAGGTGTTCGGGCCACCCCAATCGGAGGAGGCCCCGGGAAGACCCAGGACACACTGTAGAGACTATGTTTCTCGGCTGGCCTGGGAACGCTTCAGGGTTCCCTCCTGAAGAGCTGGAAGAAGTGGCTGGGGAGAGGGAAGTCTGGGCCTCCCTTCTTAAGCTGCTTCCCCTACCCGACGGATAAGCTTAGCAAGATGGAGGATGGATGGATGGATGGATGGATGGATGGATGGATGGATGGATGGATGGATGGATGGATGGATGGATGGATGGATGGATGCTTGATGGCGGGATGGATGCTGCAGAGTCAACAAAACACGATAGCAAATAGTTCCTGTCGCAACATGCTCATCCAGCAGGAGTCAGTCATGCAAAGTCAATAACAGTCAGCCTGGTTTTAATTAGATAGAAAACTTTTAATGACCTGTATGTATTATTTGATTGGATTGTCTCTGTAAAAAGTGTCTTGATGGCGGACAAAGAGAATCACTGAAAAAGAAATAAAACACAAAAGCATTTTCTAAATGTAAACATATTCAATCATGCATTACTAGAACTGAAATATAAATTTGCTTTTCAGATTTTTGTAAATACAGATTTAAAATCCAGTAAACATTAAAAGTTAATGCCCTTTCCCCATGTCATTTTCTTTTTCTGAAATTTGAAATGAGACTATTGCATTTTCTTTTGACTTTATCATCTCCATTTATCATTTCGATTAACCTGGGCAGATTTAAGACCAAGTTGAACCATCACAGCTGAATCGGATAAATACCTTTTTTAGACATTAAACATTTTAAAAGGAGGAAATGCCCTTTTCTAATCTCAAAGTGAAAACACACTAACATTTCCTATTTTACCTTTTGATCATTTTCAAATATTTTGGCTTGTTGTATTTTCTTTTGACTTATGTGCATCTCCATTTAGGTGTTTGCGTCAATGAAACTGTTGATGTAGTTTGCAATCTGCTATCTGAGACCAAGTTGAACCAATCACAGTTGCAATGTTTCTCTCACATTCCATGTAACGTGCTCTGGTCCTTCGGCATCCAGCTGCATTGGCCGCGCAGCAGCAGCCAGCCAATCAACTTGAGCATGGCTTCAGCATGTGAACCAGGAGCAACCATCCTCACTTCCTCCATCACCATCTGCGCCGCGGCTGGACGCCACCGCCAGCAGCAGCACAAGAGCAGACTGCAGCCGCGTCACTGCTGCCGGCCTGCTGCAGAGCCAGAGGTGATTGCCTGCTGCAACCTCCGCTCCGCCTCTCTCCTGAGCCGTGGCAGCTGCACGCCCAGCAGCAGCAGACTCTGTCAGGCGTGCAGCAGGAAGATTGTGGCTGATCCATACTCGCAACAGCCCTCCCTTCACATATTATGTCAACAATCACTTCCAACAGCAGCAATGCAACACAGCAGGCAGCAACAACAGCAGCAGCAGTCAACGCATCAGGAGCAGCAGCAACCTCGCTTAACGCCACAAAAAACCGTTTTTTCCCATCTGCAACGCTGCCTTATCGCGCAGCAAGGCCAAGCACCAGCCCGCATGACACCTCCGAACAATGTTTCTGCCTCCCCGCATTCAGCTGATTTCTGCAATGGCCTGTGGCATTAACGCGGCGCATTGTCATGGCGTACTGTTTGTGGCTGTAGCTTCGGCAGTGTGTGGCTATATATATATATATATATATATATATATATATATGCCATGCCATATCTATATATGTATATAGCCGCATATTATGTATATATGTATATATAAGTATAACTGTATATATGTATGTATATATATATATATATATGATTCTATCTTTCTTATTTTGCTATTTTACGTTTTGTGTGCTTTGTCTGCACCAACATTCACCAGGTCAAATTCCTTTGTGAAGTGCAAAACCTACTTGGCAATAAACTTGATTCTGATTCTGATTCTGAACTGGACTGACAAGCTCACTCCATTTTCTGATACATGCAACCTTACATATAATCATTGGGCAGTGCTGAGGCTTTCCATCCCCTACAAAACAGAAATAAATGAGGAATTTCCTACACCACTTTGGTCAGAGTTGATCAGTTTTCCGACTGATGTTGAAATCGTTAATAGAAAGATACTCTTTAGCGCAATATGGCAAACAAAATCTACCACAAATGTTTCCTGGTCTCTCGAAGCAAGTTTGTGAAGGAATTATCCTCTGATCTGTTTGTTTTAGAAGCCTTCCACTGCATGAAAAGTGTGATTTTCGGCACTATGCCGGCACTGTAGATTGTCGTGGAAGTTCAGGTTAACGGCTGTTCACGGTAATTTGTAGTGTAATCAATCAAAAGCCCTTACATAAATTGTCAGAAATTACGTGGGCTTTCTTAGGCAGTAAAGCCTTCCATGCCTCCCTCCCATGGGAATCTCTAGGGAGGCTTTAACATGTAAAATGAAAATGCTGTGAGCTATACAAATGCAAATCAGGGTTGCAGGGGGAGTTTTATCCCAAGTGACATTTTTGTAAATGGTAAGGAAATCTCTGATACAAATAGATCAGGCTCATATAGACTAATTATAGACTCTTACATTTTAGCTTGAATTGATTTATTTAATTAAAGTACGCTAGATTACTGTGTATGCCATTAGCAATGGCAAATGTTATGTAAAAAATACACAAAATAATTTATTTCAAAAATTAGTTTTAATCAGAATCAGTTGGTAAAATGTGAATCAGAATCAGCAGGTAAAATGTGCATTCCATGCTGTTATGACCCGGCTTGACTGATCGCAACAAAAACTGGGGGGACACAGAAACAGGCAGTACTTTAAGCCTGTAAAGGCATTTATTTAGCAGAATCAAAGAATGAACTATGTGTCGGCATCAGACGGCAGCTCGGATGGGGCGATCACGCCTGGTCCCTCCACACCAGGAAGTCGGATCCCCAACCTGGTCCGGACTAGACTGGATGGCTGTCTGCGGCGTGCTTGCTTCAACCAGGAGATGCGCCTCTCAAGCAGGGAACACCAACGCTCTAAATGGAACGGCGCTTCTTAAATATCAACCAGGTGGCCGCATAATGGAAGCGCCTCCCACCTAGAGGACCTTAATTGATAGTGTTAATTTAGGCAGTTAACACATATGCTCACCGGACAGCACAGCAGGGCTGTCACACGTACAAATGTGTAAAAACATGTCTGTCCGGATGGGGATGAAGCCATGTTTACATGATAGACGCGACGATACACGGCCACCCTTACTTAATAAAGCAAAAAAATGAACATGATAGACGCAGCTGCTGTTCTCCAAGAGTCCATTCCATAAACAATGACACTGATATTATGTGATTGGAGGGAGCCTGACGAGCCTTTCGACTGCACTGGTCCAATCGCGCAGGTGGGAGCTTATGGGCTAGCGTACATGTACTATACCTCCAGAAGAACTTTATCTCCAGTTCCTTTGTTTTGGATTTTGCTGGTACGTGATCAATGGCTGGATTGTCTCAATTCAGCTCGCCTTCAACTCCTCTTGGACGCGATCAACTTTCAGCCAGTCCAAAGACTGACGAGAACAAACTGCTGATTGCTATCATTGGACTTTCTCGTCAGCAGTCCGCATACTGCTGACGAGAATGAAACCTCACTCAACTGACAGGTTGCTAGAGGACAGGATGGCGGTTCTGCAGTGGACAACTAACGAACTCAAAGAAGAGAAGCTAGCGGTAAATATATGTTCAGGTACTGCTAGCTATGCTAAAAGCAGCCTAACCTAAAACTACTGGCTAATAGTGGCCTTGCAAGAACAAGCTTTATTAAAGGGGTGTATTTTTGTGATTCACAGGAAGCAGTACGCCTTCCTCTTCACAACTCAGAGACAAATTGCAGGCGCTATGAACCGAGAGCAAGGGAAGATTTAAAAGGAATATCGCTTTCATTCTGCGCGTAAAAGAGAAATAGATAATGATAGATACCAATCATAACTGTACATTTTGTTTTCACAGACTAATTTAGCCTCATAATGAGGCGGTGGCCTCCTATTATTCATACCACTCTCATTTAATTGTTTTCCAGCTGCCTGTAAGGCGTATTATGAGACGGAGCACGCAGGGAGCTTCAGATATACGCAGCCAGAGAACACGTTGCGGTGAGGAAGCTGCCCAAGCATTCAGCTCGGAGTCGAGCTAGAAGAAAGAGGGTAAAACTTTATTTGGTGACTATTTTTAAGGTGCATTGATAGATGTGTTGTGTACATACGCAATGCATCCCATCACATAGTGCTGATTCATTGTTTTTTTTTTTACAGCTGCTGGAATCGAGGCAGAGTGTGCTAGCTGATGAGGAAGTGGAACTCTGGAAGTCCACCACTGTCGACCTGATGTCTGACGAAGAAGATGCGGCGTCGTTGGCGGTTTAGGTCTGATGGATTGCAGCGGCCGCCGTCATTTTAAGTAGGCCGGATCTCACTGAATTCTCTGTTAAGCTTTCGGTAGTCCCTGTTAGGAGGCGATGTCGAAGCACAGAGCCACGCACAGTAGGCGTATGCACATCGGACCTGCCTTGGAGAGAATGCTGCCAGTTACCTCCAATCCCGAGGAGGCAAACGGACAGTTCACGGAGTTGTAATTTTTGGATAATGCATGTGGTATTGGAAGGCAGATCACCGCATTGTATATAGTTGTGTCTGTTTTAATAAAAGCTCTTTCTTTGCATAAACATCTTCCACCTGGGGCAAATGTTCATTTCCTGTATAAATTCATTCATGTCCTTGATGGTAGCCTAATAATTGTGTAGTAGTGTAGGATAACATGAATATACATCATAATATGAATAATATATATATATATATATATAAATATATATAAATAAATATATATATGTGAAAGACCAATCACAAGCGATTTTACTTGTTTAAAAAGTGGTTCCATCAATACTCAGTAGAGCGCATTCAATCCTGTACAATACGCGTGTGGTTTTACTGCAGCCAATCCTGAGCGATTTTACTTGTTTGAAAATAATGGTTTCAGCCAATACTGAGTAAGTTATTCAGAAGCCAGACCTGGCCAGCAGCAGCCAGTTTGGCTGCATTCATATGCTGATTAGGGCCATTAGTACAGCTGATCGCTCTCCACATACGCCAGAGTCCATTTCCGACAATTTGTGGCACTGACAAGCGCGGGTTGCAAATTGTCGTTAACTGCCGAAAATGAGGGAGATCTGCAGTAGTTTACGGGGACGAAAATCTTACTTTTCATGCAGTGTGTAGTTAAACTTGCATGGTACTGCAATAAAATTCAGTAAATGCGGAAGCTATACAATTTATTTCATTTTTCTCATTGAAAAACCACACAAATGGCCTGTGTATCTGTGATGTGTTTTAAGCTTTCTTTTTCAGAATTTGAAACTTTTATACTGGCCCAGAAAGTAATAGATAATGTTAAAATAAACATAAATATGTCACTGCCCAGTCTTTCTTTCGTTAATTGTGAAGTTCATCTCAACTTTTTATTTCAAGTGACATTAAAAAGTCTTAAAAAGACTTGAATTTAACTTGCCTTATGCTGTAGGAACCATGTTCTCTTGGGACATGACAATGGCCAAACTGTAAGAATTTTGTCCTTTAACATGTGAGCTGCTGTTGGAAGCCCTGCTCTGTCTTTGCTGTTGGGTCCTTGGGTCAACAGATCACCCACTTTGCTGGCTGTTTATGGGCAGAAGCCCTAGTGTTGCCTGTGTATGGCAGCCTGGGGTCTGTCACTCTGCTTGAGGGTAGCTGTAACTAAGTTTAGCATGCCATCATCCGTCTGCGAATGACAGTTAAGAGATTTAGGTTCTATGGACTTGAAAAGGCCATTTAGTCAAAGATATAGCAAGTTTCCTTATTTATCAGATCAGTGTAACTTTGGAATGACATCAGGTCTGTCTGTTCTAGATAAAGTATTCAAGGTTTTCAGTGTTTTGGATCTAGACTAGATCTAATCACAGAGTTGAAGGTTTAGAAAAAAATAATTACACAAACATTTACTTTAAAATACTTAGGTTTTGTGAATTCCACATCGATGTAATGAAATAGTTTTGTCCATATTCTTAAGTTGTATTTTGTCTGTTTTGTTTTTTTACTTGGTATGACAGAAATCAAAAGCTTAAACATTTTAACCTGATTAAGGAATCAGAAGAATAATTAGATGAAATGATGGAAAAAAACAAAGAGTTTTCAATCAAAGGTTTGTAATGATATTTTTGACAGAAGAAACTAAAGATTTTTTATTTAAGCCATACCTTGCCCGCCGCAGGTTTCTATTCATATGCTAAAGTAAGGTGAAGTTATTTAAAAAGCTGATTTGCCTTGCAAACATTGAGAGTCCGCTTCCGAGAATTCCAGGCACTGACCTTTGTTATAACATTTGCCTGTTCTCAGTCATTGTGTCACACATTTTGCATCAGAAGCCTTAAACCTTTAGTTTACGAATTAAAATCTCCTATTCATGGCAGTCTATTTATACAGATACTCTTAAACTTTAGGACCATGATGGCGATACCCTTTAATGTATGGTTCCAAAAATTTAATGACATTGGGGATTAGACTTTCCAACCTCTTCCGGAGTTTATATTCCCCCCTGCAATTTTTTCCACTAAATGAACCTCTGTGTTTTGGGGAAATGTCTTTAAAACTATCCCACTTTTAGACCCACCCTCCACCCTATATATTTAGCGTGAGGAGGCATACCATCACATATCTCCTCAAAAAAGGACAAACCTACACCGGATAGGATGGAATCGTACTGGGATTTATACTCTCCTGTTTCCCCCACAGCAACTCCATATCTTCCACCTTCACCACCCTTTTATATTCATCACCCTACCCCTCCATCACCAATGCTTTTTCCAGACGAAGCTAATCATCCACCATCACCAGTGCCTTTCAAAGTAAATACCCTTATTACCTTTCAGCCGCTGACTCAAAAACACTATAGCTATTCCCCGCCTATTCCACATTTTCACATTCTCCAGAACGCAGACAAGAAGCTGAGGATTCAGAGTAAAGATAATAAGCCGAGACCCTTTTATACAAACTCAGATCTTGTTTAGATTGTGCGCCGTTATTAAAACAAGTTTGTAAAACAACTGAGAAATTTCTGGAAATCTCTGTACTACAGAATTTCCAACCTCTTCCGGAGTTTGTGTTGCTGGCTTGATATTTTGACTGTGAATAAACCTCTGTGTTTCTTTATAACTATCCCTCTTTTAGACCCACCCTCCACCCTATATATTTAGCGTGAGGAGGCAACTAAATTTTTTTCTTTTTTTTACATTTCTTGTTTGTAGATGTGATTTAAAAGAAAAAAAGAAGTTACATCATGAACATTTTTTCTGGGTTTTGTGTTTTTGTGCTTTATTCTTTGACTAATTTGCCTAACGTAAATAAAGGAGAAAGTGTTAAAACTCATCTCATTATTGTTGAGTGCCGGTGTAAGGAATAGTCTAATGGTGAAGCTATAAGAAAAGTGTACTATAACCATTCAAATCCTTGAAGTTTTGGGGTTGACAGGTTGAGGAGGGCTTTGCAGAATGAAATGGGGAAAAATATCAAGATGGCTGAGGTTGAAGATGTTTTGTCGGATCAATGCAGCAAGACTAAGGAACAGGGTTTTGGTCTGAGGACCTTTGAAACAATTTCAGGCAGATCTTTGTTACATGCAGTCTTTAGCCAACCAAAATGACGGATACAATTATTTATTAACTGTAATTTCTTTGTTTTCCAAAAAAGCTTTTGTCCGAGCGCTTAAAAAAAGAGACTGCCTCAGAAGTAGCAAGAGCCTTGTAATTGGTGTTTAAAGAGAGTAAAATTCCTAAGAAGCTTCAGACTGATACAGGGAAAGAATTCTTTAACAAAGACTTCAAGGCTTTAATGAAAAGATATGGAATTATCCACTTTGTGACCACCAGCAATCTGAAGACCTCTGTCATAGAACGGTTTAAACGTACACTGAAAACAAGAATGTGGCGATATTTCACTGCTAGTAACACGTGGAGATATCTCAATGTGCTTCAAGGTCTCATAAAAAGCTATAATCACAGCTAACATTCCAGTATAGAAATAACCCCTATGGTGGTTTCCTTTGAAAATAAATAACAAGTTCTAAGAAATCTTTTCGTTCAGAAGGTGGGAAAAGAAATAAACGGCGATCGATGGATTTCACTCAGTTGGCACATTTATTTTTATATCTTTGCAAAGAGAGAACAGTTCATCATACAGTCCTTATGGCACAGCATTCTGTGTTGGGAGCTGGAGAAATACCAACTTTCTCCAGCAGAGTCCGCCCTGGATCCTCTCAGCTGAGCTGTCTGCGCACCTGCTGCTGATCATCTCATCTGGAGGACCAGACTACATAAGCTGTCTTCAGACCTTGCCTCGACGCCGCAGTGTCTTAATCAGTTGGTTAGCATCTCCAAGCCATAGATCCTCTGAGAACCAAGTTATCTCTGAGTGTTTGGATTCTAACCTTTTGTCTCTGCTTCCAGGTTACCTGTTTTTCTCCTGTGAAGCTCTGGAAGAGCTTACCTGCCGAGCCTGCCCTCCGAGCCAAACCTGAAGACTCACACTCTGGATTTCCAAGCAGCTCTGGATACCGAGCTGAAAACTCAAGCCAAGGTCAAATTCATCTCTAGAAGTAAGACGCTGAAACAGCTTACGGACTCTGCAAAACCAAGTCATCTCCGGACCCAACAGTTCCGCTCCCAAAGCCACTTCTACGCACCTCAAGGTACAAACCTGAACACAACCAAGATCAATCCCAACCAAGCCTCCGCTAACAGTACTGTCTCTCTCACAGACTCCAGTGAACCAGTCCCAGACCAGAACCAGTTCAACTGTTCATTCATTCATTCATGTTTGTTCCTCAATAAACTGTTTAAACTTTCCCTCTGAGTCGTCCAGTGTTCTGCATTTTGGGCCTCTCTGTTTACCCATCATGACAGAACACTGCGTGCCAGACACAAGGCCCAGCAGACCACCTTTGCCGTCGTTTGGAAGAACAAGATGTCCAAATACAAGGACAAACTCAGACCCTCCGTGAGTTGTACCGTTTGGTTGAAACGCATAATCATATGCTCCAAAGTTACGCTAATTACATGAGTAGTGCTAACACCGCTCCAGCAACCCAACCATTTCCGGGTCCAGTTCCTCCTCCGAGGTCACCGGCCGTGACGTCATCCGAGTTCCGCCCAAGTCTCCCAGAAAAGTTTTCTGGTAACGTAAATGATTGCAAGGGATTTTTATTTCAATGTCGACTCATTTTCCAGAACTCTCCTGGCAGTTTTCCCACGGACCACAAGAAAATAACCTTCATTCTTTCTCAGTTAACAGGAAGAGCTCTGGCCTGGGCTCAAGCCAGATTTGCCTCAGATGAAAGCCTTGATTGTCGTTATACAGATTTCATTTCAGAGTTTTCCCAAGTTTTCAACCAGGACACCGATCAAACCCTTGATTCACGAGCTCTTTTTCATCTTAAACAGGGAAATTCTTCAGTGGCTGAGTTTTCCATAAACTTCCGGGTTAAAGCGGCTGCTTCCGGATGGAACCAGGGTGCCTTAAAAGGAGCTTATTTTGAGGCTTTAAACGAACATATTAAAGATGAGTTGGCTACCCTTGATGAACCGGCTACACTCGAGGAATTGATTCAGCTAACCATTAAGCTGGACAATCGGATTCGGGCTAGAAACAGCCTTAGGCACAGGAATTTGGGGTTAATTTCTTCTGTCCCCGTCTCAAATAATGTGACTGTTGTTTCTGCTCCCACAGAACAATTATCCAGACCAAAGCTTAAGAGCCAGCCTCTCCCTATGCCTGTTCAGGCTACTCATTCTGGAGATACTGAAATGGAGCCTATGCAGGTTGGACACACTAGGCTGACTCCAGAGGAAAGACAAAGGAGATTTCTGGGCAAACTTTGCATTTATTGCGGTGAGAGTGGACACTTCATCGCTTCATGCCCAGCAAAATCAAAAGCCAGGGCCCGTCAGAGGTTTTGAGGAGTCTGACGGGCCACGAAGAAACTGAAAAACCTCCTCGTCTTATGCTTCCTGCCACGCTGTTTGTTTCAGACCAGAGCCTCTCTTTCTCAGCTTTCATTGACTCTGGATGTGAACGAAACTTAATTGATTCTAATCTCGTCCAACAGCTTCAAATTGCTACAGTTCCGTTAACCCAGCCTCTCAGGGTCTCTGCGATCGATGGGAAGAAACTTCATCAAGTCACCCACCAAACTCAACCTCTTGAACTTCTAGTAATCAGGTAACCATCGAGAGACCATAACCTTCTTTGTTTTTTCATCCAAGATGTTCCCCTCTGGTGTGCTGGCTTCTCGAATGCCGAGTAAAGCATAATCCTGGATCTGATCGGCCATGTGAGCCCCATCCTCACATTGTGTCACAGGCGAGACATGCCTTCCGCTTCAGTGCCCGCCAGGGGCCCTAGAGGTGGGGAGACGAGCTTCTTCGTACCTCCTCGATACCATGATTTTGCCTGCTGTGCAGGCGTCAGTAAGCCCCTTCCACCACACATTATTACATATACGACTGTGCCACGAGTTGTTACTTTTCCAAGTACTCCAGCAGGTACTCCAACATTTCCAAACCAGTAGACGAAAAATACATTAACGAAGCGTCGCTAGCTGCAGGAATAATTTCATCTTCATCCTCAAGTAGCTTACAGGATTTTTTCTTTGTTGGTACATGCTCCTTAAGACCCTGTATTGATTATAGAGGCCTGAACCAAATTACAACCAAAATAAATATCCTCTTCCTCTGCTCAGCTTCAGCCTTTGAGTCTGCTCTCATGAGCCACTGCCATCAAGCCTCGATTTAAGAAATGCCTATCATCTACTTAGGGATAACGTGAAGGGGATGAGTGGAAGACGGCATTTAAGACTCCCTTGGGCCAGTTCGAGTATTTGGTCATGCCTTTTGGATTAACTAATGCCCCTGCATGTTTTAAGGCTCTAGTGAACGATGTTCTCAGAGACTTTCTAAATGTGTTCGTGTTCGTCTACATAGATGATATTCTAATCTACTCCAAGGATCTTTCTGAGCATAAGAGACATGTCCGCCTGGTTCTTCAGAGACTGCTGGAGAACAAACTTTTTGTAAAGGCTGAGAAATGTGAGTTTCACCAATCTTCAGTTACCTTTTTGGGGTTTGTGCTCGAGGGCGGGCAGGTTAAGCCTTCCGAAGAAAAAATAAAAGCAGTTTTGGAGTGGCCTGTTCCAGAAAACCGCAAGCAGTTACAAAGATTTTTGGGTTTCGCTAATTTCTACCAGAGGTTTATCAGAAATTACAGCCAAACCGCCCTCCCATTAACTGCCTTGACATCATCCAAGAGAAGCCTCTCAATGGTCTCCAAGGTACAATTTGTATTTGACAAACTCAAAACCTGCTTTCTGTGAGCCCAAAGTGCTGTATCCAAACTGGGATCCATTCAAACAATTCATCCTTTTTGTTGGCACGCTTCTGACTCCGGCGTGGGGGCAGTCTTGTCCCAAAAACTCGACTCAGATCAATTAATCCACCCCTGTGCCTTCTTCTTCTCCGTAAGCTCTCTCCCCACAGAACATAACTACGGCGTTGGTGACCGAGAACTTTTGGCTATCAAGTTGGCCCTGGAGGAGTGGGAGACACTGGCCCTGTAGCTGACTGGAGCATCCAGTTCTAGTGTGGACTGGATCATAAAATCTTGTTTACATCCAGTCTGCAAAACAAGCGACTCCTCGACAGTCAAGGTGGTCTCTCTTCTTTTCACGCTTTAACCTCATTATCTCCCTGCACCAGGATCAAAGAACATCAAACCCGATTCTCTCTCTTCTCGTCCTACGCTGTGGATCAACCTCGGAGTCACCTCAACCTGTCCTCCTGCCTCATGTACTGTTGGAATGGTCACCTGGGAGATCTCTGATTTAATCAACGCTGGTCTGGCCAATGAACCTGATCAGGTAATGGTCCCTGTCGAACCTATGTCCCTTAGGTCTGTCAGGTGCCTCATCCAATGGATGCATTCCGCAAAATTCCTCCTTCATCCCAAAAGCGAACAGTTTCTGATCTCAAGACGTTTTTTTTTTTTTTGGTGGCCCTCTTCATCGAGATGTTAAAAGAATCACGTGCTCGGCCTGCTCCACCTGTGAAACAAGGCCTCACATCAACCACCCTCTGGTTTGCTGTAACCTCTCCCTGTGCCCACACGCCCATGGTCCCATTGCTATTGATTTCATCACTGGAAGTCTCCCCTGATTCTAGGTATGTCCACAATTTTCACCATCAGATCGATTCTCCAAGTCCTGTCACCTGATCCCTCTCAGAAAGCTTCCTACGGCCTTCCAAACCGCTCAACTGCTGATAAAGCACGTCTTCCGTCTCCATGGAATTCCACAGGACATCCTCTCAGATCGTGGACCCCAATTCATCTCACAGGTTTGGAAGGCCTTCTGCTCTGCTCTCAATTGCAAAGTTTCACTAACCTCTGGCTATCATCCCCAGTCCAACGGTCAAACTGAGAGGATGAATCAGCACCTCGAATCCACCCTCAGATGTCTCACTTCGAACAACCCCACCGATTGGAGCCTGTATCTCACCTGGATAGAATACGCTCACAACTCACTCAAGTCTGCTTCTACCGGTCAATCCCCCTTCCAGGTCAGTCTCGGCTATCAACCATCTCTATTCCCCGCAGATGAGAGAGAGATATCGGTTAAATCAGTCAATCACCACATCTGTCGCTGCCAGCGCATCTGGAGAGAAACCATCAACACACTCAACCGCTCCTCTGAGACCACCAAGAGGTTTGCCGACTCCAAGAGACGCCCAGCCCCCAAGTACTCGGTCGGACAGGAAGTCTGGCTGTCCACCCGGGACATTCCCCTCAAGGGGATGTCCCGCAAGTTGTCTCCCAAGTTCATCGGTCCATACAAGGTCATCCAAGTCATCAATCCCTCCGCCATCCGTCTTCAACTTCCCCCGACACTCCAAATCCATCCCACGTTTCACGTCTCCCAGGTAAAACCCGTCATTTCGAGTCCCCTTTGCCCTCCGTCCGACTCCCCTCCACCCGCCTGGAAGTTGATGGACATCCGGCCTTCTGCGATCCGCCCGATCGTGGACTCCCGTCGGCGAGGTCGCGACTGGCAGTACCTCGTCGACTGGGAGGGGCTTTCGGATCGAGGAGGACCGACAGTGGGATTCCCTGGTTCCTACATCCTCGATCGCTTCTCTCATGCGAGGAGTATGAGCGCTCCCTCCCATCAACTTCCTCCGCTTTTACCGCCAAAGAGAAGCGGTCGTTGAGGGGGGGGTACTGTTGGGAGGCTGGAGAAATGCTAACTTTCTCCAGCAGAGTCCGCCCTGGTTCCTCTCAGCTGAGCTGTTCGACGCACCTGCTTCTGATTATCTCATCTGGAGGACCAGACTACATAAGCTGTCTTCAGACCTTGCCTCGACGCCGCAGTGTCTTAATCAGTTGGTTAGCACCTAAGCCATAGATCCTCTGGGAACCTTGTTACTCCTGAGTCCTGTTTGGGTTCTAACCCTTTTTGTCTCTGCTTCCAGGTTACCTGCTTTTCTCTTGTGAAGCTCTGGAAGAGCTTGACCAGCCGAGCCTGCCCTCCGAGCCAAACCTGAAGACTTACTCTCTGGATTTCCTAGCAGCCCTGGATACTGAGCTGGAAACTCAAGCCAAGGTCAAACACAGTCTCTAGAAGTAGGCAGCTGGAAACAGCTTACGGACTCTGTAGAAACAAATCATCTCCGGACCCAACAGTTCGGCTCCCTAAGCCTCATCTGAAAGATCTTCAAGGTACAGAACCTGAACACAACCAAGATCAATCCCAACCAAGCCTTCGCTAACAGAACTGTCTCTCTCACAGACTCCAGTGAACCAGTCCCAGACCAGAACCAGTTCAACTGTTCATTTAATTTCATGCTTGTGCAAACAATAAACTTGTTAAACTTTTCCCTCTGAGAGTCGTCAGTGTTCTGCATCTTGGGCCTCTCTGTTTACCCATCATGACATTCTGCTCTGTTCTGATCTGGACAGGGTTCGTTCCCCCTTACAACAATGGAAAGTAGTCAAAGTCAAAACAAATTACAGACTCTTTGGTTAACAGTAACATGTTATGAATAAACCTTGAGAAAGAATCCGGTTTGTTATGGGAAGAAGCTATGTCTGGTCTACAAACACAATCTTGCAGAGAATTGCGTGGCCTTGAGAGAGAAACAGACTGAGTGAAAACTTTTATAGTGAGTAAATAGGATAATTAATATATAATAGAAGAGAGATAAAAATTTTCCGACAACACTCCAATCATGATGAAGCGCTTTGAAAGGCTGGTTAAAAAACACATCGTCTCCAGTCTGCTGCGAACATTCGACTCATTCCAGAACTGCTCCACTGAGGACACCATCTCTGCTGCTCTCCACCTGAGTGTGGCACACCTGGAGGAGAAGAACACCTATGTGCGGATGCTGTTCCTGGACTTCAGTTTAGCTTTCAACACCATCATCCCACAGTATCTGATGGGCAAACTAAAACACCTGGTATTCAATACACCCCTCCGCAATTGGCTGTTAGACTTCCTCACCAACAGACCTCAGTCAGTCCGGATCGGACAGAACACCTCTGATGTCATCATCCTAAGCACAGGCTCCCCTCAGGGCTGTGTCCTAAGCCCCCTGCTGTTCACCCTGATGACACATGTCTGCATCCCCAGGTTCACCACCAATCACATCATGAAGTTTGCAGACGACACCACGATAGTGGGCCTCATCAGTGACGACAATGACCAGAACTACAGAGAGGGGGTGGAGCAGCTGGTGGGCTGGTGCAAAGATAATGTAGTAGCAGTTTATTGTCTTATATCAGAAATCAGAATCAGAATATTATGGCCCTATGCTTACTTAGCAACAAAACAGTACATCTTGAAGTTCAAGCATGAGTCTTAGTAATAATAAAGTCTCTAATGCTGGCTGGCTTGCCAAACAAAGAAGCAGTTGTACTGCTATATGTAGTCCTGTTTGACCTTATGCTCACTTAGCAACACAGAGATTGCAACATGAAAACAGGAAGTTTGCAAGCTGAAGCCTGAAGTCTTTTGCAAAAAACAGGGTCTTTAAGGCTGGACGGCATGTTAATCGGTCACAGGACAAGGAACTTCAGGAAGGTTCTTCAGAGCGTCAGTAGGTCGCGGCGTAGCATCCACTAGTCGTTGTGGAACCTATAAAAGGCCGCCCTCAATGGATTGAAGGGTGGGGAAAACTACAGATGGGGAGGACATAGCGCTTGAATGTATGAAGTGTTTAAGACAGCTGTATGAATTCGCTGTAAATAAATGTTTCTCCGAGACAATGGAGTGAATCGTCAGCCTTCTTCCTATCATAAGAGAATTCTACCAATGAGCTTCCACAATTGGTGCATTTTGGCCGGATTGAATTGAACCAGGACCTCCCGGGTGAAAACAAGGAACTAAGGAAAAGGAGAGGTGAGTTAAATTTACCCTCCTATTTATTAATTAGTATAGGCAGAAAGCTCTTACTGGCCACTGAATTAATTTAAGCGATTCACCTTTCTGTCACCGGATGTGCTGCAGCATAAATTGGCATCTTGAGATAAATTTAGCTGTCCAGACCTGGCTCAGATTATGGAATCATTAACAGTAATCTGCTGAAGCGAGATTGCACCATAACTTTATAGAAATTGGTGGAAACTGGCGGTCACGGATTATAAGTGATGTATCATTATGAATGATGCAACTATTAATGAATAGCTAACCCTAGTGACGAATTAAGTTTCGTAGAATATGTCTCTGAGTTGCAGGTCAACTGAGCCTGAAAGGCTGTTGTTGTTGAAAAATAGGCCTGGAGTCCAGAGGGACTGGTATTGAGATCTCTCGTGATGTTGCTGTTGTTTATCTCCGAGAAGAAGCAATAGAGAGGAAGTTTGGGGTCTGTGGCTGATGTTAGACCAAAAGTTGTTAAAAAAGAGTTGGAAAGTGCATGCAAATTGCTTAAATTGGCTGCTTAAGCCTTTGAAGTTAAAGAATTTTGTGCACAACAGGAATAATTGCCATGGTATTTAATGTATGAATGTACCCAAAGAACTCTGTGTGATCTCTGTCTGACCGTGCCGCTTTGAAATGTATGTGTTTGAAATCTAAGTGTACACTAAAACATCTGCTTCTAAATTCAAACCTCCTTTCCAGAATCTGTAATCAGATCTGGCTTTTAATCACTGTAATTTAACTCAGACTGAAAACAGTGTAAAAGTAAGATCCAGTCCCTACAAAATGTAGAGATCTTTAATAATCCTTCATCCTAAGTGTCCTGGCAGGACATAAGAGGTCAAAATAAAAGGAGGTAATAAAAGTCATTAAATAAGGAAACAAAACATAAAAAGTGAAAATAATTACATAAATAAGTCTAAAAACATAAAAGACTAAATAAAAGAAGGAAAGTGATCACTTTTATATCTGCAAAAGACGCCTGCTTTTCACTTTAATTGTAACCAAGGCCACATTTTCTAATAGCAGACCTGCATGAAAATAGGTGTCCAGTTGTTTGTCTCTAACAGAAAAGGCTTTACTGTGCCCAATGTTTAAAACATACTTGGCCTAAAAAGTCGCTAGTTATTACAAAAAACATTTGTTACATAAACAGTGGATATAAGAGAAGTTTCAAAATTTGTAAGACAACATTCAAAAGTTTCAAAACAAGTTTTTCTTAGCAAAAGCCCTCCCTTTCTTTCTGTCCCATATGAGCCTGCTGTGTGTGCGCTGACACACACATGCGAGCTGAAGCTTAAAAAATGCCAATGACGTTCTGTATCTGTTAAATAGGACTATATATTATTATAAACAAAACTATGTTAGAAGTCAGTATGTGTCTGTCTTGTCTGTCTGTCTTTATGTTCTTTGTCTGTCTGTCTGTTCTATGTTGTTTGTTCAATGTCATCATGTTCGTCTGGGGTATAAAATATTAGTTCTATTATGTTTCAGCATAAATAGATCAATAGTAGAATTAAAAAGCAGATAATTAGATTACAGTTATGTTAAACCACAGATTAATATGGCAATAAACATAAAATCCCATGAAGAACTGGATTCCTATGCATCCACGCCCCCGACATATATGATGAAAGGTATGCAGGAAACCCTTGCTGAAAAAGTCAATTTCTGCACGCTCTATTTGGATGCATTTTGAGTAATTCAGTAAATGGAAAGTGGGACCAAAGTCATCAGAAAAATACTACAATACAAACAATGACAAACTTTCTAAAAAAAGAAAATACAAAATAATGAGCACAAGAAATAGGATCTGGTCTAGACATTTTCTATTATAAAGCGTTTGGTTTTAGTTATATTTTGTTTATGTTGGTTTGCAAATGCTATCAATGTTGCTGTGATTTTTGGAGCTGAACCTTTAGAGGAGCTGAAATTTATGCAAAGTGTTGATCCTCTTTTTCAAATGCTTATAAAAAGTGAAAACTATGGTCGATTTTATAAGAAATATATTGATTAATACATTTACATCTTACCATGTCTTGAAATTAAAGTGCTGTAAACTCCCTCCCTCCTCCCACCCACCCAGTAAGTGTCCAAAATGGTTCTGAGTTCTGTCCTAGCGGCAAACGGAAACGCAACACACACACACATTATGCCTGACTCACACACAGCTGCTTGTTTTCACCTTCGAGAGGCAGAAGGGAGAAGCATTGAAGCCCAGGAGTGCACACAGGGGCCATCATCATAGAAATGGGGCCTAGGGATTTGTAGGAAGCATTTTTAACTGAAAACAATGTACAGATTGTTACACTAGAATGATATTGTGTACTGCATGTATGACTGATTTTGCAGCTTATATTTGATTATGATAAACCCCACATGATTAGACAAATCCTTCCTCTTTGCACATAGATGACAGAATTAGATTACTCCTGAGTTATGTTGATCTGTA
This sequence comes from Cyprinodon brontotheroides, assembly GCA_018398635.1. Classification (NCBI taxonomy): domain Eukaryota; kingdom Metazoa; phylum Chordata; class Actinopteri; order Cyprinodontiformes; family Cyprinodontidae; genus Cyprinodon; species Cyprinodon brontotheroides. The sequence goes on along the minus strand of JAGKQL010000041.1, from coordinate 40,269,683 downwards.
GCAAAGTGAATAAGGAAACACTACTCATTAACAATACTTAAAGGTGAATTTTCAAAAGAGCAAGTTACATTTATATATGATTTCTTAAATGTAATTAACTTATGATGAAACTTGAAACAGAACAAATACAACTCAACAATTATTAGGTACATAAAATAAATGAAGTCCTTTAACACCTTGAAGCCAAAAGTTGAAAGTTGTTTTACATGGGAAAATATGATTTATAAATAGTTTTTCATAAAACAATTAACAAGGCAAATTATTTTCATGGAGATATAATTTTAAACTAAAACAGTATTGTGGTTGTTCTAAACATGGGTGTTGGAGGACGGCATTGTTGTTTACAGAATAGTGAAAAATCTGAATAATGTAGACACAGGAGTTGGATGAGTTTTGCTTGAAAAGGTTAGAAACGGTGTGCCCTGAGCCCAGGGGCTCGAGCTGCACGAGAGTCGTCCCAGACTTGCACCAGCTGGATTACTAAATGCCGAGGTGAGCCTGGTGAACTGAAGCCGTGCAGCCGAGACCAATGAGGCGAGACTGATGAATCACGTCATCTAGCCAAGCTGCTCGAGCAAAAAACACTGGCAGAACTAGGAAAGTGCTGCAGCTGACATGAAAAAGATGAGGGAAGTGCTGCCTAGTGGTTGGGGCATAGAAGTTCCGCGTTGCGAAGTTCAAACCCTTGTCCACAGAGATTCTGCCACCTGGGTCTCTGAGCAAGACCCTTAACCCTGACTGCTCTGGTGCTCAACGATGGCAGCCACCGCTGAGATCAATAAAACTTCACTAATTATTAAGCTCGGCCAAAATAGGAGATGTTTCTGTCGCTGGTTGCTGGACGTGAAGAAAACACTGAAAAAGCCAAACACATCAGATACTCAAATTAACACAGCTTTATGGTCAGAGTAAGTGAATTATGGTTTATTTATGTAGAACAGCAGTGATCAGCAAAAACATTTACATTTACATGGTGTCTAAAATAACATCTATTCTGTCTTACAAAAACAACCTATAGGTTTTAATAATGTACCTCTAATTCTTAAGCATCTAGTGCAAAACTAAATACAATCAAAATTTGTAATCAACGCCTTAGAGCAGTTGCGATTATCTTAATATAAAATTACATTCCAAACCTTTGAATGTCATTATTTTCTTTATAGCAAAACTATTTTGTAACATCATAAATTTACATGCCCTGTTCAGATACTTTATAAAAAGCAAACACTTAACAAAATATGGTCAGCATTTAATATAGAATGATGTGAAGTTTGCTGAGCACATTATGAGACTAGAACCAGCATGAGGAAGAATATCTCATATCACATTTAAAGTAGAGATATTTTTAGGACTTAGAGAAAACATGCTGATCAGTTCATGCAATTAGAATTAAGTAAAACTGAGATTTATATAAGTTAATAACATTAGGAGTAAGATTTTTTGTCCTTTCTTTTCTTTTTTTTTTCTGTTCATCTTAGAAAGCTTGTTTCCAGCTTTGGGGGACAGAACTCACACTCGACATTCTGTGTAAACCTGCTGATGCTTACTTTACAAAAGACTGAATTAGAATTGGGAAAACTAAAAGCAGTAATTAATAAGCCTCAAAATGTTCAGAATATGTTACTAATTAAGCCACTATGTAAATCATTATTACAACGGTTACATCCTGAATCCTATGGGATGTTGTTTGAACCTTGCACTTTTTAGTTTGTTTTGGAACAGTTAAGTTGAAAACCACCAGCTATGATTTGTAAAAGATTCAGCCAACAGTGAATCTACAGATGCTTTTCAAAATATTAGAAATCAGTTTTCTTCATTATGACTATATTCTGTTAAGGTTGATAAATATGATGTGTATTAATTAATCAAAGGTTTGAATGGAAAAGATCAAACATTTCCAGACCAGTTTTTTTTAAGTACAAAGGCTCAGCCAATGCAGGACACAATTTGGACCGGTTTTTAATCGCCGCATTCTGCATTAACAACGCATCAATTATTCTGCTTTAAGCTTCTTCACAGACGCTTCGCTAAACCTGAACCTTTCTGAAGGAAGACTCACGGTTTGTGCCAAATGTCATAGTAAGGTAGGAAAAACTTAATGGATAGATTATATAGAGCCCAAGCTGCTGATACTTTAGATGTGCTTCCAAATTCAGTGATTTAAGTTCCAAACAGTCTATAGTATTAAGAATCCAAATCAGAAGATAGAGACACGTGAAAATTATGTAATTATGTTAGAAAAGGTCATGATTCAAATTAATTAAATAGAAACATTCAATAAGAACCTCCTTGTGATTATCTAGGCACAAAGTACAATGTAAGATTAACATGTGTACCTGTAAACTATATGGAATATAAATATTAGAGAATGCAAAAGAAGCTGCTAAAAGTAAATAAATCAGGAAAACTAAAATTAAGACTGCCTACAACATAAAAATAAATAAATAAATAAATCAGCAGAAGCCTATGAAGTATTTAAAGACAATGAATTTCCATAAATTAGAGATTCTATGACTCCTTAAATAATGCACTAGATGTACCTCTGAAAAAACTTTAAGTAAAACTAAGAAATCAACATTCAGACAAGTTTCACAATAATAATCCAAGATGTTTATTGAAGATAGACTTTCTCTCCCTCAGCATCAGGACTAGCTGTTTACTCAATAAGTTACAGAAATAGAGAATAATGTTTGAAATGTTTTTGTACAAAATGTTACTTGGATTTTGAATAAAACTCTACATCCTAAAGGTGAAAAGCAACATGTATTTACTTCAATATATGAGGAAGTTATCCTTTGAGGAAACTAACATAATAATGCTTGAAACAGAACAAAAGGAGCAGATCTGGTTCAAGAAGTGAAGAACTGATTATATTAATAGATGTAAGAGGCTAGTTATGCTTTAGATTAGATTAGATGATTCTACGTGAAGCGTAGAATGTTTACTGCACTAAAGATTAGTATAGAGAACAAATCAGAATCCTAAATGAGATGACAAAAGACCTAAAATAGATTATATAGGTTAAAACAGACTACATACAGTTCTAGCTCAAAGCCAAACAAAGTAGCGTTACTACTCAACATCTTTAGGCTTGAAAGACTTTTTTCTGTCCGCCTCTCTCTTGGTTGTTCCATGGAGAGAGGAAACAGTCACTCCGCATTCCAGTCTGATTAAACAACTTCTGTGCACTGCCACACACACTCTTTCAAAGTCCACAGGAAGAAAACCTTTTATTTTTTGTAGCTTGGCAGAGAACTACAGGAATGATTAAGGTTAAAGTGGACACACTAACTTGTTTACGAATATCCAAGACGAAACGTACAATCTTAAAAAGGTTACATTCCTGGTTATCTGCACCGAACCAACTAATATTTAACAAAATAAACATTATAATTA
>JAGKQL010000041.1:40212144-40260553 GCA_018398635.1 Cyprinodon brontotheroides | reverse complement strand
ACACACAGAGGGCGTTTTCATCATTGCTGAGATTTTAATCAGGCTAATATGAAAACTTGCTCCTCCTCATTTTTATCAACACGCGGGATTTTGCTACTGCGAGAGAACACTCTGGACTTAAGGCCATACAACATAAAGACGCATTCAGAGCAGCCCCCCCACCCACATCGCTCCTCAGACCACCTTCTGTGATGCTAATTCCTGCACAGACCCCTGCTGATCAGAGCAAACCTACAGTGTGAAGTAGGTGAGGGTCTGACGGAGGGGCCATGGATGCACTCCAGGACTGCTTTTTGAATGCTCTGAATGGCTATGTTCAAATCAGCAGCAAATATATGACGGGGTCGAAGATCAATGTTGATGAGTAATGCCATGACTGTTTCAGCCTATATCAACCACTGCATCGACGCCAGCACACCAAAGACCATCACCACCCGAAAGCCAACCAACGCCCCTGGATGACTGAGGAGGTCCGCCACGCCGCCAAGCACGGGAACTCAGCCTTCAAGTCTGGTGACAAGGGAGGCACTGAGGACAGCTAGAGCCACCCCTGAACCGCGCCATCAGGTTAGCAAAGCGAACCATACCAGAAAATCCAGCATCTGTTCCACGACGCCAACAACACCAGGAGCATGTGGCAAGGCATACGGGCGACACAGACTACAACACGCCTCTGCCCCGTGGATGAAGTTGATGACTTCCCTAAACGATCTTCCAAACTTCTTTGGGAGGTTTGAGGCACCAAATCGCACTCCAGCAGTGAAGGCTGTCCCACATCAGGAAGAGGAGGTGTTTGCCTTGACACAGCCGACACGGTGGAAGACTGAGGGGAGGGTCAACCTCCGGAAGGCCCCAGGTCCCGACAACATACCTGGGCGGGTGCTCAAGGAGTGTGCAGGTCATAGTTGGTGTCTCATTTACATTTTAACACCTCGCTGGAGCAGTTCCACAGTGCCAGCATGCTTCAAGTCTGCCTCCGTCATCCCAGTGCCAAAGAAACCTCAAGTCACCTGCTACAACGACCACCGCCCGCCGCGACTGACTCCCCATCATGATGAAGTGCTTTGAAAGGCTGGTAAAGGAACACATCGCCTCCAGCCCCCCCACCGACCTCGCCTCCAGTTTGGCCTCACCTAAAACCGCCCATTGAGGACGCCATCTCCCCTGCTCTTCACCTGAGCCTGGCCCACCTGGAGGAGAAGAACACCACGCGGCGGATGCTGTTCCTGGACTTCAGTTCACAAGCACCATCATCATCCCACAGCACCTGGTGGGAAAGCTGGAACATCTGGGCTTCAACACACCCCTTCAAACTGGCTGCTGGATCTTCACCAACAGACCAGTCAGTCCGGGTCGGTCAGAACACCTTCTGATGTCATCACCCTCAGCACGGGCTCCCTCAGGGTTAGCGCCCTGAGCCCCTGCTGTTCACCCTGATGACATATGATCAAGGTCCCCAGGTCCACCACCAATCACATCGAAGTTTGCGGACTCCACACCACGTGGTGGGCCTCATCAGGGACCCATTAATCCACCTGACCACAGAGAGGAGGTGGAGCAGCTGGTGGGCTGGTGCAGTGAAAACAGTCTGATCCTGAACGTGAGAAGACGGCGAGATCATCGCTTAATTTCAGGAAAACCGCCCCACCATGCTCCACTGCTCATCAACAACAGCTCAGCTGTGGGAGGTGGTCAGCAGCACAAAAGTTCCTGGGGTGCACACGGACAACCTCACCTGGACTGTAAACACTTCATCTCTAGTGAAGAGGGCACAGAAGCTGCTTGTACTTTCATGAGGAGGATGAGGAGAGCCCTCCTGCCCCCAGCCCATCCTCACAACCTTCTACAGAAGCACCATAGAGAGCATTCTGACCAGCTGTCTCTCTGTGGTGGGGAGGCTGCAGAGCCTCTGACTGGAAGAATGTGAGGAGGGTGGTGAGGACAGCAGAAGGAATCATTGGGGCTCCTCTTCCCTCCATTAAGGATTATTTCATCACAGCGCCAGGTGTCCCGGAGCCCGCATCAAATCAAAGACCCCTCACACCCCCACCATGGACTGTTCTCCCTGCTGCCCTTCTGAAAGAGGTTCCGCGCAGCATCCCTGCAGATCCACCAGGTTGTGCAACAGCTTCTTCCCCACTGCCATCAGACTGTTGAACCTTTTGATCCACAAATCCAAACTCTGCACCTATTGCACATTATCGGCATCAAATGTTGCTGAACTTTTAACTTTAGCCCTTTAAATTGTTCATATCTCATTGTATTTTTAATAACGCATTTTTGCACAAATGCCATTTTGCACTGAACCACCGCAACTTGCACACTGTCTCTTATCCTCTGCACTGTTCACACTTTGACCACTGCTGCACTTTTTGTATTTTTCATAACTCGTGCCATTTGAAATATCAATGCAACGCTCATAAGCTGTATGTAACGCATTTCGCTCTGTATGCAACCTGTACAAAATGACAAATAAAGAAGTCAAGTCTAAGTCTAAGTCTACATTTAAATTATCTGTAGAATGTATGTCATTCAAAGGTGATTGTTTCAGTCTATTAAAACAAAAAGACACAGGACCCAACCTTTTCAAATGTCAAGTAGTTGAAAGTTATTTAACAGAATGTCTTCAGCCTGAACCTCCCATGAATGTTTTTAGCTTATTTTTTTTTTCATATAATCTCAAATTACTTTTCTGCAAATCTAATATAATCTCATTTAAGGAAGTTGTAGATATTTAGAAAGCATTTAACCCTCTTCTGTTTTGCCACATTGGTTAAAACATTCAATCTACTTACAACCCTAAAAGAAATAAAATTTTAAAACTATTTCTACACCATAACATCTTAAGCTTTTAGTTTTTCTAAACTTATAACTGCATTTTTTAGTTTTACTTTTATCCTCCCAATGAAAACATTAAAGTTCTTAAATCTCTACACAAAACCAACGGGTAGATTCCCTCTTAAAACTCCCTAGCGTATCAGACTTGTAGTCGTGAATGTTAGTGCAGGAAAGAAAACATCATTCCCATGTGGACCCTCGTGTGTTCTTCGAGTCATTAAGCATGTGTGTGGGTGTGTTATTACATGATTATGTGTGTGTCTATGTGAGTGGATCTATATGTGGGAAACTGGTCAGGAGCAATCCCGCTACTGGTCTTGGAAGAGAATGTGTATCTTGGAGCAGTGATCCTCTCCAACATGCAAAAGAGTTCAATGTTAGGACAAGTCCATCAGGTTACCCACTGTTAGCACAGCAGCTTTGAACCATAAGAGTCTTGGGGCCCATGTGTCCCCACACCCCTTGAAGGATAAGTCTTTACCTGTGTCATTAGCAGTATCACATAGAGGCAGAAGGAAACAGAGCGTCAAAGGTGTTCCTGCCTTCAAGAGGAAATGTCTTTCATCTGCTCAGAGCACAGGATTGTACTCTGACTTGCTGTTCCATTCCAAAACTCAGCAGTACACAGTTCCTGAAGGTGTTGAATTCGACTGCACCCCCTCTGTGCAAAGTGTCCAGCTATAGTCCATTTAAAATATTCTCCAAAAAATAAAGTGCTCCGATGAGAGGAAAAAAAAGAAAAACAAAAACAAATCTGTTCTAACACCCCCAGAACCAGTCAATAGTTGTCATATTTGGACCCCTGACCAGATCAAAAAATGTGCAGGAAACATAATCTCCTCTTATATCTGTTATCTCAAATAAACTACAATATTAAGTGTGCAGTTCAATCTAAAGTATTGATTGCAGCTGTAGAAGTAAATTCAGGTGTTCTTATTGCTTCATGCATAAAAAGTATGGTTACTCATCCCCAAAATTGTATATAGCTTCTCAAATGCTATCGCTAAATCTGCTCGCAGCTGAAAAATGGTGAAGGTTTAGATCCTGGGCCTGATATTGAACTGCCATAAGCACCATTAACTCATTAAGTCTTCATCAATATTGCTTATATTTAAAGATGTCTTCATTTGCTCCTCAAATGTTCTAATTTCTCCTAAATTGCATTTTGTTGATGCAACTTTATTATTCCCAAATGTTGAAGTTTCAACTTGTTGTCCCTCTAATATTCTGCTAATTAAAACTGGCTAACCTATTTATCAAAGAACCCAGTCTACTCTATTATATAGTAAAACATCTCTAAATCCTCTTTTTTATTCCTCTATTAAAGATTAGCTTGCCCCCTGATGATATAGAGAATACTTAGTAGAACCATTTCAACCAGTTTTGAATAAATCGCTCATGTCAGACATTTGAATTGAGAAAGCTTTCTGGAGAGGTAGATAAACGTCTTTAAATCTTGGAAACCAAGTCCAGTGGATTGTTTTTGAAACTTTTACGGAAAAACTAAAAAACTGATTATTTGTGCAGATGGGGTACCATGACTGCACAACTACAGGCCCCACAGGCATGGATGGACTGGGAATCCAGGGCTGTTGGCCAGCCTCATCCAATACTCAGACAGGATAATCATCTCAAGAAATCAATAAGAAAACAATTAATGGTTTAACCATGATAACAAGATAGTTATATCATTATTTCCAGAAGGCAAAGGAAAAGAAAAAGTCGCGTACGTCTGTTCTCTGCTTCTGTGCAAATTAGTATGGTTGTAGAAGGCACTCAAAACTTTTATGAAATAATGTTACCAGAATTATAACTTATTTTTCAAAGTTTTGCTTAGCAGCTTCCGCACAGTAAAAAAACAATTTTTTTTTATTATATTTCACCAGAAGTATGAATTTAACTACTTTATGTTGCTCTCTTTTTTCTTTCATACTTTCGTTCGTTCGTTCGTTAGCAGAAAGCTCACCAGTTCATTACAGAGTAACGTTGAGACATACAAGTATGCACAATCACACCTAAGGATAATTTAGAGGAGCCAGTTAACCTAACTACCATGTTTTTAGAGTGAGGGAGGAAGCCGGGCAACCCGGAGAGAACCTTCGCATGCACGAGGAGAACATGCAAACTCCATGCAGAAAGACTCCGGGCAAATAATTGATCCCGGAACCTTCCTACTATGAGGCGACAGTACTAAACACTGTCGCACCGTGCAGCCCTATCTTTTGTCAAAAAAAAAAGCTCATAGAGAGGCAGTTTGTCTGGATTGGGAACGTAGCCCTGTGAGGGCTCCCGGGTATCAGGCCTTGTCATGCACCTGGCTCTCAGTGCAGGTACAATCCTCTCAGAAGAGTCTTGTGTCTGCTGATTGATACGTTGTTGGTGTCTTGGAAATTGTGTCTGTGTTGGTGACTGAGAAAAGTTTAAAGGAAGTGACATGCTGGTTTTTCCAAATTATAGTCGCTATTCTTTTTTCTGAAGCTTTGAGTTTTCTATCTTCAGCAAAGAGATGGTCAGCTCCATCGCTGCCTGTGACATTTGTTGCTTCAACTCGCCATTTGTATTGCTAAGGCATGTTAGCCGGTTGGCTTGATCCTTCAATTCTTGGTGATGTTTCGTTACCATCCTTATTATTTCCTTGTCCTTTTTGGCCAGTGCATCTTCCAAGATGAGAAGAGCTTCACTGTCATGCTTTGCACGCTCCATATCACATGCGTTACGCTCTTTTAGGGTCCTGAGGAGTTCTGCGAGTTCCTCCTCTCTGCAGGAAGCTTCTTCTAGTTTGGTTGCATAGCATGCCATGGCTTCCTCCTTTTCTTGCACTGCCTCTTGGAAGGTGAGCTCTTCTGACTCCTTTTCCTGTCGCAGAGCAACAAACTCACGGTCCTGTTCAATTATCTTTGCTGTGAGAGTCGCAATCTCGCTGTCATTTTCTGTCAGCATGGAATCCAAGATCTGTTATTGCAATTTCTCTTTTGTTTTACCAATGTGCTCAAGAGTGGCGGCCTGCTCGCGCATTTCTTGTTGATGTTTCTCCACCAACTTGGTGATTTCTTTCCTTTCGTCCGTTTCTGAGGATGAACTGTCATCAAAATCTGTGTCCTCTGAATGTTGTGGTTTCTGAGTCTAACTGTCTATCTGACTTGGTTGCATCAAAATAACAGATAATAATTTCCACTAGTAAAGTTATTATTAATAATAAATTTTTCTGTAGAAGAAAGACAGATAGAAGGCAATTAAGCAGTAAAGAAGCAGTATTGCCTTTTTCCAGATGAACAATTAGAACTAGAACTGCAAATGTTTCAAATTGTATGCAGTAAGAAAACCAAGAGTGAAATTTATGTACGTTTTTCTGTTGTTGAATTTAATTTTGAACTTTCTGTAAATTGTAATGACCCTGTATTTTGGTTCTGTTTTTGGGTTCATGTTGGGATGTGTAATGTTCTTATTGTTGCCCATTTTAGTTTGGATAGCCTGCTTCTGTGTGCCTCACCTGACTTCTGCTTACATGTGGTGGTGTCTGTCACATGGGCGGGAGATCAGCAGTACAGCAGGAATGGGACTGAAGGGTTCTGGGAGTTAGAAACAGGAAGCATAAAGAAATGTGTTATACGGGCCCGCGAGAGGTGGGAGGTCACTAATTTAGTATTTCAAGCCCTTACTTTGCCAACGAGTAAAGTCTACTGTGGTAATTAAACATGGATTCCTTTAGGGAGGCTGTCCAAAAACAAAATCACAATAATCATAGTTCTAACAAAACAAAAAATTTCAAATAAAACTTTTTCTGAAAGAAAGCCAAGTCCTATTAAGGGTCTGTAAGGGACACAGAGGAGGAAGCTATGGTCAGGTAAGACCCAAGCTGAACATTCTGCATACATGCAAAGCATTTAAACGATCCTGCTGTTGGATGCTTTTGTTCAGCATTAAATCTCTTAAAAACATAATTTTAGAATCAAAAGAGTGTAGACTGGGTCAGAGGTTCACCTTAAGCGGGTATGCAGAAAGCATAAGGCAAGAAAGGGTTTCGATTAAGGTATATTCATGTCAGTATGACCCACACAAAGAAGTAAACTGTCAAAACTTGATAATGAATGAATAATAAAGCGCTTATTTAAAATAGCCTTTAATATTTAAAATAACCTTGCTAACTTAGCAAGGTTAGCATTATTGCACAGCACTGAGCAAATGCTACAGCTGTTGGCAGCCAATTACACATTTTATTTCATCAGTTGTTACCATTTATAGCACAATTAGTATCATACAGGTAACTGATCCAATCTCAGAGGGTTTCACTCATTGTTGAAATATGTCTCTAAACCATTTCACCTGTTCACAGCTGTTGTGTTCTTCTTCTTCTTGAGTTTTATTGGCGGTTGGTAAAAAATGTTAGGTGAGCATTAATGCCACCAACTGGTATGGAGTGTGGACCACATGACAAAAAAAAACCTATATCCTACTATACAAACTAATCTGTTTCAAAAATTCAAATATAACCCGATATCCTCTGCTTCCTGATTCCTTCTGCAATAAATCGACAATGTCAAGTTTCATTTTCATGTTACTAAGTTTCCTTATTAACCTGTTTCTCTGTATCCAATATTTACTACAATTCAAAATGACATGTTCCACACTCTCATCTTCCCCACAGTCACATTTCCCTGTCTGATGTTTCAAAAATAACGATCTATTCAATCCAGTGTGTCCTATTCTAAGTTGAGAAACAATCATCTCTTCTCTCCTGTCCCTTTCTGATCTTTTCATTGGTCCAATTCGCTTTTGTATTTTATAAAGCCATCTTCCTTTCTTTTCTTCGTTCCATAACTTTTGCCACTCCTCTTTTGCTTTTTGTTTAATTATACCCTTTATTTCTGTTATACCAAAACTAACATTAATATCTACCCTTACCTTATTGGTACTCTCTTTAGCCATCCTGTCTGCCCTTTCATTTCCTTTTATTTCATTATGTGCCAGAACCTAAACAAAATTTACTACTATCCCCATTATATTTATTCTATAAAGTGTTTGTTGTATTTCAATTAATATATCTGGTCTACTGTCTGACTGATTATTTTGCAAACTGACTAATGACGAACTAGAATCTGAGCAAATGATAGATTTTAATGGTCTTACCTCTTTCACCAACTGAACTGCTAAAAGCAAAGCTAGCATTTCTCCAGTATATACCGAAACTCCATCACTAATCATTTTTCCAACCTTAATATGAAACTGTGGTATAACAAATGCAATCCCTACCCTACTAGCTGTATTTTTTGATGCATCTGTATATATTTGTATATAATTATAATATTTATTTAAGTGTTCTTGTACTATATATTTATTCATAATTTAATATTTATCTTTTTCCTTCTTTTCTAATAATGAAAGATCAACCTTAGCATCAGGAAGTATCCAAGGTGGTATTGCTGTTAATGGAACTGTCTGACATATATCTAACTAATTGTCAGGTTTATTCAATGATGATTATAAAATGTATGTGTTCTTATGAAACATTTTTGTGCAAGGGGATGCTCCACTCCTGTTCCTCATGATTCAGTCAGGAGACCATCCTGCCTTGTCATTCTGATGGAGCATTCTGTCTTCGCCAGAACTGATCAATTGTTCTGTCAGAACAATACTCTGTTTGTAACCATGCGTCACGATTCTGTTAATAAACGCTCTAGCAGAGAAGGTCAAGAATCTGTCGACAGCCGTCCTCCCCTTAGCCGGACGTGGCCAGTTTGGTCCAACCCTGCCCTGGGCATCTTGGTGACGACTCCAGAGGACTGATTCTACCCGACAGAGGGTAGGCCTGAAGCTTTTGATCAAAAGTTGGTCTAGGACCATTTAAGTTACAGCTGTAATCACAAGAATATTTGACGAGACCAAGTCTTATTGATGGATATGGCATCTGGGTATTCTGTGCGTTAGAGTGTGAGACTCTGTGTTGTTCTCGAGATAGTAAAAGGTTTTCAGCTGCCGCAGCAGGGATATTTGACAGATACAGCATCTGGGTATCCGGTGCGTGCGAGGGCCTGGAGTTGGAGACTCCAAAGTGTACACGATAGGTGTATTTTGTCTATGTTGGTTGAAATAAAAGATATAATAGGCCTTAGAATAGGTGTGACTGTGTGAGAGTGTGTGAGGAAAACAATCAAACCTTTCAGGTTCTGTTGTTTCATGCTAACACAGCAGGGGTTAATACAGTACAACTCTTGTGGATGCAGAGGCAAAAATTCCTCACCTGAAAAGGTAGAAGCAGAAATTACCACAACAGTGTTTGGGTGCTGTCCTGCTGAATAAACATCCAGTGCTTAGAATACCCTAGGTGTTTGTACTGGACTAAAATCTTTAAAATGAGTAAAGGTCAAAATAAATTTAGGGATAATTTAAAATCTATGATTAGAAGTTTGTAGCCAAGCGCACGATCCAACAAAAAATAAACACTTGAATATATGGTTTGGAAAAAATATGGGTTTGAGGGACGCCTCTATTCCCTAAGATAAGATAATAAGAACTAAATGATGAAATAACTAAAATGAGCCAGGGAGGTAAAATAATTAAAAAGGATGGGTTCAGGGAAGAGTATAGAGAAGATCATAAGGGGTATGGAAAGTTTGTGTCAGATTGAACCAAGTAATTTAAAATACTTGTAGAAGTTAGAAGTATGAAATGTATGAAATAGATGGTGTGTGGAAGTAGATCAATGGAGAAATGTTATGTGCTGGCTCAAAACAAGCACTAGAGCGAAAATAGATAAATAAAAAAAAAATGTAAATAAATACATAGATAATTAAATAAATACGTATATATAAATAAATGAAATGAATAAATGAGCTCCAAATGGCGAGGTGTGGATATAATACATGCCCGAAGTAGATATGTTATTATAAATATTTAAATAGATCCAAGTTGTGTTTGTCCGTTATTTTAATGTTATGTGTTTCTGTCTTTAAAGTTATGTTTGTGTGTCCAAAAGATAATGAAACACAGTTTAGAGGGAGACAGCTTGAATCTGCAGTAGCGGGGGAGTATGTCTGTGGATCAATGACTGCAGCGTTGATCCAGCAGACAGCCTTCCTAATGCGCCTGCAGGGTCTCCAAAACTATAAGTTCGGAACCAGAAAATTTAAAATAAATAAACCACCAGAAAATTATTTTAGTCATGCAAGCTACATACAGGGAATAAAAAAATAGAGGGATTAAATAAGTGGATTGTGCAAGCTAAAACATAGAAAAAGCTATGAAGCATAGTTTGGACCATAATTGGGCTCAAGGGAAGGGCCGGTGGTCACAGGGGAAAAACAAGGGGTCATGTAGAAAGCACAATAGGTGCTACAATTGTGATAAGGAGGGCAATTTTGCTTGAGAATGTCTAGAGCCCCTTAGAGTGACCCTCCCCGTCACCAATGTTATGACCAGCACTGACGCCAGGAGTCATGTGCACCAGCAAAAATTGCAGTTAATTGTGGACCCAGTGGAGGTCCTGGACATACAGCAAATTTTTGTTTCTTTTTTAAACACACCAGAAAAACCTTACTGGCATTTAAACATTCAAGGGGTAAAAGTAAAATTCTTGTGTGACACCGGGCCGATAAATCTATTCTGAAAAATACAATACCTCAGATTAAACTGGGATCAAAATGGATCACTGTATTCTCTGCTGATGGGAGAATGTTGGTTCAGCGCATTTCTGAAAAACAATTGGTCACTGATGAAGAGGGATTCACGGTGGAAGCTGATTTTGTGTTAAGCCCAGACTGTCCAGTTAATCTATTAGGCAGAGATTTGTTAAAGAAATTGCAATTAGTGTTGGTGGCTACAGACAAGGGGTAGTGGTGAAAAGATGTACATGCTGTAGGGGGAAGTTACTCCAGAAAAGCAGCTGACACACATGTGATACATTCAGGCTCATTCCCAAAAACATGAATAGTTCTAGCAATTAATGGACAGGCAGTTAGACTTATATGCGAATCAGGAGCCTGTAATACTTGTGTTAAAGATAATGTAAATGCTAAAACCATCTAAAAAAGCTATTTTTTGTAAAATCAGCAAATAATCAAATGTCTTGGAAACTGTCCTCCCAACGACTTAAAATTGATGCTAAGTCTTATAAAAATTCAAAGTTCTTAAAAAGCAGTAGAAAAGTCTTCAGACAATGATCAAATGGCGAGGTGTGGATATAATACATGCGCGAAGTAGATATGTTATTATTAAATATCTAAATAGATCCAAGTTTTGTTTGTCCGTTATTTTAATGTCATGTGTTTCTGTCTTTAAAGTTATGTTTGTGTGTCCAAAAGATAATGAAACACAGTTTAGAGGGAGACAGCTTGAATCTGCAGTAGCGGGGGAGTATGTCTGTGGATCAATGACTGCAGCATTGATCCAACAGACAGCCTTCCTAATGTGCCTGCAGGGTCTCCAAAACTATAAGGTTCGGAACCAGAAAATTTAAAATAAATAAACCACCAGAAAATTATTTTAGTCTACATACAGGGAATAAAAAAATAGAGGGATTAAATAAGTGGATTGTGCAAGCTAAAACATAGAAAAAGCTATGAAGCATAGTTTGGACCATAATTGCCTGGGGAGGGGGCCGGTTCACAGGGGAAAAACAAGGGGTCACGTGAAAGCACAATAGGTGCTACATAATTGTGATAAGGAGGGCCATTTTGCTTGGAGAATGGTCTAGAGCCCCTTAGAGTGACCCCTCCCCGTCACCAATGTTATGACCAGCACTGATGCCGTGAGGCTTCAAATGGCCTTGGACTTCTTCAGTGTTTCTGTTCCCCTGCCTCTGCTGTTGTGTTTTCCCACCCTGGTCTTATCTCTCAAACTTCAAGGCTGCACTAAAGGCTGCACTGCAGAGAGCCTTACACACACCCTGCTCTTTATCTCTCCATATTGGGTGGTGCACACTCTTTTGGACTCTGTGACCTTTATAAAATAAATGTATTTAGTGTAAAACATTTATTCAATATGTAAAACATGTATCCAATATATTCTAATCATTGGTGCAGATTAATTTACTACATCATTTCCCCCCTGTGATCCTGAAAAGGATCACCAACTGAATCTACAGGTGATTGTCAAAGTGAAATACTATACTATAAATGTGAAGTTTCAAAAATAACTGCTGTTTATATATTTTGCACACCAAACTAAAGGTGAGACTAAAACACACCATATGCTTATAGTGAGTGATATAAAATGTGGTGATTACATGATAAAGTGATAAAATGTAAAAAATGGAGAACGTCTTAAAACAAAGAGGGATCCCCCCTTGGCTCACTTACGAGGTTCTTACCTCTTGCTTACTTTTTTATAGAAGGATTTTCAGTTATTGTTTTCTAAGCAGTAGGGGAATCCCAATGCCCAAGCAGCTTCATCTCCTACTAGGTCACTGCATTCCCCCCCGCAAGGTGTCATTGCACACCCATAAATAAACCAAGAGCAACACCATCATGCCTGGACTATGCCAGGCAAACACATCATCTAATGGTCAATGGACCGTCATTACAACCAACATATGAGTAACCATGTGGCACTCTCCTGCACAGTACTTGTACTGTCACATATGTTATGCATATACACAATTATTCTGTCAGTTATTTTTAGCATAGGTATTCATAATCATTAATTATCAGCATTGTCCTTTATATCCAGTATGGTGTTGTGGTTGAGATTAATAATAGTTTGGGCCTCCACGGGGGTAGGGAGCCATGCGCTTTTGATCAGCGGTCAGCTGCAGCAGCTGCCCTTGCAGGGTGATTATGGTCTGCCGTGCCTCTTGAAGTTGACGTGTCAGCTCTGCATTTTCTCGGGTCAAACGCTGATTCTCTGCCTTTGCCTTGCGTTTGTACATGGTGCGGCGAATCATTTCCAAGGGACGACGTGAGTAGATGTGCGTCAGACCCTTCATCAACTTTGAATAAATTTCCGTGCTCATAGAAGTGATTTCAGGCTTAAGGTCATCGTCGGTTTCGTACGATTCCAGAGGATGAGCCAAGAACCTTGCAACGTGGCGAGATTCCTCAGGGGTGAGCACCATGCCCGCAACGACAACGTGTGCTGGTTCTGGCGGAGAGGCAGGCCTCATCTCGTTTAGCTCGGCCAGCACGCCTTAAGTGGATGGCAGCTCCTGAAGCGATCTGATTGGCGGTAGTCGGTCCTCCGGGTTCTCTGGACTGGCAGGGGTGCTGTTTGGGCCGAAGTCGATCCTGAGGGTCCCAGGTGATGGCGGGTTGGACATTGGCCTCCCTGTAGGTGATGGTGGTTGATCATCCGCTGCCTTCTGGGTGTCATCATGGGTCTGTTCCACCCGGGAGGTGCGACGCCTGGCCCCCCTGCAGGATCTTCTGGCTGCCTGGAACATTAGGAGCACTTGTGTGCCTATCGATGCATGTTTGTTGGGTCCCCCGGGCTTGTTACACTCTATCCATGCCTCTACGGTTTGGGGATTATTTGGGGGATAGAGGCCATAATAAGTCTCCTCATTTATCTCGTAAGACTCCGCCATGTTCAATTAATCTGCATTTGGAGACATAGTGTAGCATATTTATATATCATTATGAGGCATATTATTTCCCTAAATCCATAAAACTTCAGCATGCAAATTACTATATCTAAGTGAGTAAGTATATGAGTCATCGTTATGCATGTTAATATACATATATACAATTTTTGTTATTAAAGAAATGCACGTACCTGGTGGGGGTGGGAGGAGATCATGGTTATGTTCTATATGACTTGGTCTAACTGTATTTCTACAATTGGGAACTGTCCAGTTACACTTACAACAAGCTTTGAGACCAATCCCCCAACAAGGGGTATGACGCAGCCAATAACTATCAATATGATCAAAATTATTGCTCCTAAAATCATCCCCGCTACCTTAAGATATTTTCCCCATCCAAGCTTATCGAACCAATCCCAGAAGCCCTTTAACTGAGTGTTCCAATTGGACCGCAACACGTGTTCATCTCTCATGCGTTTCATTTCCTGAAGGACTCCTGTGAGGCTGCCATTAACATCTGTATACATAGGAATTAAAGTACAACAATCTTCTCCAATATAATCACATATTCCTTGGTCCCCAGCCATACGGGATTCTAGCACGAACCTATTCTGCAGAACCATTAGTGAAGTAGCATGCAATTGTTCCTTTACCAGATCCATGCCCTTTATTGTAAAATTTATAAACCTTTGTTGATTATACCATAGGAGATTTACCCATCTACTATTGCAAGCTATATACTGCGCATTAACAATTGATCCGTAGATTGGTACTGCACCAGCCCCTCTTCCGCTTTCTATCCAACCACTCCCTATGGCAACCTGGTCTTCAGGTACTCCATGTGGGATCTGATCCCAGGTGATATATACCTCATCTGATGTTTTCCACTCGTGTTTAACGGGAGTACTTCTTTTAGCGCGACTGGTTATTTCATTAATGCCTATTGGGTTATTTACTATTAACTTTAGTTGTCCTGTCATCATCACTGGTGCACAGATCCCTTCCCACTGATCGGGTAGTGTGGTCAACATCTGTGTCTCATTGTGACACATCCAAAAAATGTCACCTAAAGGGGCAGATCCCTGCGCCAGGCTCTGTATTCGGTATTGAGATACACTTGAAGGTTGGAACTCATAGATGACATGTCCCCCATCTGGTACTACTTGTTCACAACGTATGGTAGCATTGAGACTTGTTTTACAAAACTTAACGTGGTGAGTGGAGTTCCAAAGATGCTCATCTGGTGGGTAAATTATGTTCTGTTACTACATGTCACCAGTCTATCATTTGTCCACATTTGACTAGAGTTTCACATGGTCACCTCTTCTAGTTCTTTCCCTCGGACTATACAAAACGGAAAAATCAGGTCAGCTGGTTTTTGTACTACTGGTGGGAGGGAGAACGTACTTAATACATAGTTTATTGAGGAGTTCAGTGCTCTGGGGCATACTGTCCAATTCTTTGACCATGATCTCATACCTGCAGCCATATGCATGGCACAGAGAGCCAAGCACCTTATCCCTACTTCTTGGCAGTCACCTATTTTACTTCCTGGTAGAATCCGAAGGGCTGGTAACTTTTTAACATTATAACAGGCTATACAATCATCTTTAGGATGTCCTTTTGGCTTTAAACATTGTCTGGACAGAGTACTGAATCCATTGTTGGAACATATTGGTCTCCCAGTGTGCAGTTTTTAATTTGTCTAGATCTCTTTTCTGTCTTCTATTCATTAGTTGTACCACTCTATGCGCTCTTTCTACTGTCATTACTTGTTTTGTTAGTGTGTTTTGGCATATGTTTGTTTTGCATCTTACCCTCAATGATCACCATCCCATCCCCACGGCAGTCCATGCTTCGTGGAATTCCAAGCCAATGTTTCCCCATTGACTTCCCTAAAATTTCTTCAGACATTACATAATCATATCCTTTGATTTGCACATGCATTAGTGATATATTCTTCCCATCATCATTACTGATTACCCCTTGGTTAGTAGCTAGTGTTATCATTGCTAAGGCACATGTTTGTGTTTGATGCATTAAATGTGAGTGTGCATTGTTAGTAGTAATCTTAATAAGATCCCCCCTTATCAAAGGGTTAACACAACAAGAAAACTAGTCAGACTCGGAAGAAGACGCATGCAAGAGACGCCCAGATGGCGATGGGGTGGGCGGGACCGAGTCGCCCAACGGCCCACTTGCCGTGGAGGAGGAAGGGGAAAGGGAGGGGAGGAAAGGGGAAGGTGCAGGTGAGGGATGTGAAGGGGACAGGACTCCACCAGCATCTGATGGGTCAGAAGAAAGAAGTTCGTCCAGTGCCTGAACGACGGATGGATCTGGGTCAGACCCAGAAGAACTCTCAGCGGCAGAAGGATCATCATCATTGCCACCAGAGTCAAAAGGCGGAGGGGAAGCATAAGAATGAACACTGTCATCCTCAGAGTCCCCTGACATTGGAGACCGCCGGGCCGCCAGGCGTGCCGAACGCCTTTGACCATGTGATGTGGACGGCGGTGAGAGTACATCAGTGCCTGATCCCAACGTCTGTGAGCTTGTGGTGGGGTGCTGCGGAGGGAGACTTGTTGCTGCCCTGTCAGCATGCGCAGAGCCCGTCGGTCCTGGATCAAGTCCAGGTGGGTCTGGCGGCTGATGCCGGGTGCAGTGGTTTTTGTGGAACCAGAAGGGCTTACCTTCAACTTTCAGGGCAGTGGGAGTGGTAAGTACAACCCTTAAAAGGGGCCTTCCCCACGCAGGCTCATTCCACTGACGCCTAAAGACCTCGTATGAACACACTGTCACCAACTTGAACGTCCCTGACGTCCACTGGAATGTGTGTCTCGTCTCGGCTGTGAGCTGCTTTCACTTGTTGAAATATAAGTCTGTGAATGCGGGTTAAGGATCTGAGGTAATCCCCCAGTTCACGCTCGAGCTGTGCCAGGGAAACCTCCTCCTGCTGGGGTCCTCGAACCTGTGGGAGAGGCATTGGTCGACCTGTAAGCATTTCATGAGGGGTAAGATGGGTTATTCGGTTAGTTTGAGAACGCATTGCCATCAGTGCAACAGGCAAGGCATCAACCCATGTTAAACGGTTATTGCTGTCAGCAATAATCTTCGCTATTTTACATTTCAGCACTCCGTTAGCTCGTTCCACCGATGCCTGTGACTGGGGATGATACACACAACCAAATTTCTGTTTTATGCACAACTGTTTGAACATTTGCTGGATCACCTGTGAAACAAAATGAGGTCCATTATCAGATGATATTGTATCAGGCATGCCAAATCTGGGAAAAACTTCTTTGCACAAAAACCTTGCTGCTGCTTTGTGGTCGTTCCTAGCAGTGGGGCATGCCTCCACCCATCTGCTAAACCTACAAACAACCACCAACATATACCTCTTTCCCTGAACCCGAGTTATCATGTCAACGTAATCCATAATTAGATGGCGGAACGGACCGTCTGGCATGGGGATATGTGCTAAGGGTTGTGTAAACATTTTACGCACATTATACTTAGGACAATGTGGGCATAAGGCCAGTTCTCTGTCTACCATAGGTGTCATGTAAGGTGACCACCAGACTGCCTGTAACTTTTGAATAACTTGGGCTCGTGAACAATGATCAGGTCCATGCATTATTTTAATCGCGGTTGGTAACAAAGACAAAGGTAGTACAAAATGCCCTCGACAACTTCGCCACAACCCATCATGGGGGCGTGATAGACGTGTCGCCCCCCTTTGCACCCACAGACGCTTTTCCGCTTCAGATACTCTATTTTGGGCTTCTATTAATGAGGCTAGATTTGCAATAGGTTCACATTCAGCTATATGAACCATTGGTCCCTGCACTGCAGGTCCTGTGGCTTCTTTGGCTGCTTCATCTGCCAAGTTGTTTCCTATGGCAATGGGTGTCTTTGCTGTCTGATGAGCCACACATTTTACAATAGCTAACGCAGACGGAAGTTGCATAGCTTGTATTAATTCCACTACAGCTTTCCCATGTGTCACGGGGGTACCATCTGTTCTAACAAACCCCCGTTGTTTTCCGATGCTAACGCGTTTATATAGCGCATACCCCGTATCCGCTATGCACTGTCGGCGAGTATAAGATTGTCACTCTTTTACCAGTTAGCCAATTTACATGCTGCTGTTAATGCTTTTATCTCTGCCAACTGGGCAGAGCAAGGTTGATCAAGGCTCATTGTCTGTACCTTGGTAAAGGTCCCATCGGGGTCAAGTTGGACTATTCCATATCCAGCTCTATTCCCTGTCTCACTTCTGACGCATGATCCGTCTCCTGGAGACAATCATGGGGGCTCACCTTCTGTGGGCAATACCATTCTTGTGGCTGGGTTGATTGTGGTACAGCGTTGTATAGTTAAGTCAGGTCCTGAAAGCAGAACTTCATGACCTGTTCGACGAGCTTGCGGTTATCACAAAGCGTGGGCTGGTGAGCAGAGCATGTAGTTGATGTGATGTATACAAAATAACAGGGTGGCCCATAGTAATAACTGAGGCCTTTTTGTATGCGAAGGCTGCTGCTGCCAAGCCCTGGTAGCAGGGAGGCAGACCTTCTTCGACACCATCTAATTTTGTGCTGTAATAAGAAATTGGCTGTTTACCTGTGGGGGTGTCTTGCATCAATACTGCACATGCATACCCTTGTCGCTCAGCCACATAGAGATGGGAATGGTTTGCCATAATCTGGATTGGCTAGAGCAGGAGCAGTTTGGAGATCTTGTTTCAGCAGCTGGAACGCACCCTCTGCCTCGTCTGTCCATTGCAATTGAGCCGACTGGTGTCCTTGACCCGCGGCTTTAATCAGGGCTCTCAGTGGAGCCGTTCTGATGGCATAATCACACACCCACGGTCTGCTGTAACCTGCCACGCCAAGAAAAGACAACATGTGACCAACAGTCTGAGGTTTGGGCAATTGAGTTATGGCTTCTAGTTGGGACGGTGCAATACACCTCTTGTCCCCACTGAGTTGCCTGCCGAGATACTCCACTGTTTGCTGGCAGAATTGCAATTTTTGTTTACTTACTTTGTGTCCTCCTTCTGCCAATGCAGTCAACACTCTAATGGAGTCTCTCTCACACTGCTCTTTAGTGTTGTGTTCACAGAGCTGCTTTGGTTTGGAGTTTCTGTTTTCTCCCCTTCATTTTCAGGGTGTGCCAGGCAGGTGAGGCTCCCAGCTGTTACTCATCAGCCACAATCAAGCAAGCAGTATTTAGAGGAGTGGATTCCCTGAGGCAGACGACAGATGGTTACCTATACCAGTGGTAACTGGGTCCCTCTTCAAGACTTCCAAGTTAAGTTGAACTTGTTCTGATAGTCTTACTTACCAGTCTTGTCTCTGTTTTTCTTTAGTTTTCCTCCTGCTGAAGGCTGGCTCCTGTTCCTCCCTCAACGGTGCTTTCCACTCCTCCCCAAGAGCTGTCTTTCAAGATCTGCAAAAGCTGAACTCGCCTGCCTGTCCACCCTCCAACGCCTAAAGAAACTGGTAACTCCAAGGTCTTCATTCCCCCCTCTCTGTGGACACTGTTGCTCCCCCTCAACCTGTTTCCAAGCCCTGAGAAGTAAGTCTGGCCTCACTGTTCATCTCAACATCAGCTGGTACTCATACTGATCACCTAACCTGTTTTGCAGTGAGACACCGCTCTGGATTTTCCTGTTTTCTCTGCTTCCAGTCTGAACAATAAAAACCCTTAAAATAAACCCAGTTCTCCTGTCGTACGTACTGCTGCTGCGCCAGAGTCTTGATCCGAAATCATGTCAGAACCATCTGTCCAAACCGACTCTGCAGCTGCGTTACGTACGGCTTTATCTGAACAGGGGATTCTTCTCGGGCATCACGAAAATGTTATCACTAGTATGGCCCAACAACAGACTTCAATTCTGCAGACGCTTACTCAGCTCTCTCATCAGGTGCAACAGTTGAGTGCCAAGTTTTCTGTTTCCTCATCCTCTGCTTCTGCTTCTCCTTCTCAGTCTCCCGCTCCGGTGGCTCAGCCCCCCCCTGCTGCTTTCCGTGACGCGGCCTCTCCACCTCCAGAACCCTTTTCGGGGGAACTGGGTAAGTGTAGAGGTTTTGTGTTACAGTGCTCCCTAGTGTTCAGGAGGTCCCCTCAGTCTTTTCCGGATGATGCTTCTAAGATTTCCTATATCATTGGTTTACTACGTGACAAAGCTCTTAGATGGGCTGAAGCCATCATTGATGAAGAAAAAATCTATCGGTACTCCTATGATGATTTTCTGGATTTGTTCAAACAGACATTCAGTCCTAAAATTAGTGAGGAAGAAGCAGCCAAGAAGCTTTGGACTCTCAAGCAGGGCAATAGATCTGCAGCTGAATTAGTGATCGAATTTCGGACCCTTGCTGCCGATTCAGGCTGGAACGCTCCTGCCCTTAAAGGAGCATTCCTTCACGCCCTATGCGAAAAACTCAAAGATGAGCTTGCTAGCCGGGATGAACCAGATACTCTGGATGATCTGATTGCCTTAGCTATCCGCATCGACAATAGATTGCGGGAAAGAAATAGACTCAAGCCACAGCCCTCTCAATCAACCTTTCGTTCAGAGGTTCCTCTGCCACAACCTCCTGTTAATCCGTCTCCCCTTCCACCTCAGGAACCAATGCAAATTAGTCACGTTCACCTAACCCCTGAGGAACGCCAGCGACGCATTAACTCAGGCAGCTGTTTGTACTGTGGATCGCCTGACCACTTCCTTCCTCAATGCCCTGTGCGACCAAAAGCCAGAGCCCGCCAGTAATTCTGGGGGTACTGGCGGGCAAGCAGTTCTTAAAAGATAATCTCCGGTTTTCTATCCCATCTACTGTTTGTGTCAATAATCAGACTTATCCAGTCCTCTCCCTTGTTGACTCTGGTTCAGAACAGAATCTAATTAGTCCTGAACTCGTCAACCAGTACAAGATCCCTTTTGAGGATCTCCCTGCACCGGTTCCAGTATCTGCACTAGATGGTAGTGCGCTCCATTCAGTCACTCAGCGAACCAAACCCATTACATTCATAACGTCAGGCAATCACCATGAACTCATATCTTTTTTTATCTTCCCTACAAGGAACTCTCCTATAGTTCTGGGCTTCCCTTGGCTCAAGGAGCACAACCCACACATTAACTGGTCTCAGTCACGCATCGAGTCATGGGATCCTAAATGCCTCAATAGGTGCCTTCATTCAGCTCTTCCACCCAGTTCTCCACCCCCAAAACCCACTCCTCCAGATCTAGCCAATGTGCCTTCAGAATATCATGATCTGCAGCGGGTTTTCTGTAAAGAATTGGCTCTCTCTCTCCCTCCTCACAGACCATATGATTGTGCCATTAATCTTTTACCTGGGGCCCCTCTGCCTTCGAGCCGTTTATTTAACTTATCCAGACCAGAGAGAGAAGCAATGGAAAAATACATATCTGATTCTGTCAATGCTGGCATCATTCGACCTTCGTCTTCCCCTCTAGGAGCAGGTTTTTTCTTCGTACAGAAGAAAGATGGGACTCTCCGTCCATGTATTGATTATAGAGGGCTTAATCAAATCACCATCAAAAATAAATATTCCCTTCCTCTCATTTCCTCTGCGTTCGAACCAGTCCGACAAGCTACCATCTTCACAAAACTAGATCTTCGCAATGCGTACCATCTTGTACGAATTCGTCAAGGTGATGAGTGGAAAACGGCTTTCAAAACACACATTGGTCACTATGAATACCTCGTTATGCCATTTGGGCTTTGCAACGCCCCAGCTGTGTTTCAGTCCCTAGTCAATGACGTTCTAAGGGACTTCCTGAACATTTTTGTCTTTGTTTACATTGACGACATTCTGATCTTTTCTAAGGACCCCAAAGAGCACCAGGAACATGTCCGAAAGGTCTTGCAAAGACTTTTGCGCTGATGAAAGTCTTTCTTGGGACCTTGAGACTCTCATCCAAAGGGCTCTTAAAGATGAGCCTGATCCAGGAGGCGGTCCTCCCAATCGCCTCTATGTCCCTATGTCTGTTCGTTCTCGGGTCATCCAGTGGGCTCACTCATCCCGTTTCTCTTGTCACCCTGGTGTCAGCAGAACCATAGGGTTACTCCGCCGCTACTTTTGGTGGCCTTCCCTTAACAAAGACGTTGCTGACTTTGTTGCTGCTTGCCCCAACTGTGCCCAGAACAAGAACCTTCACCGTCCTCCCGCAGGGCTGCTACAACCTCTCTCTATTCCCAGCAGACCGTGGTCTCATATTGCCATTGATTTTGTCACTGGTCTGCCCATCTCTAACCATAAGACAACCATTCTGACCATAATTGACAGATTTTCAAAATCCTGTCATCTCATTGCCCTTAAGAAACTACCATCTGCTTCTGAAACTGCTCGTCTGTTGTTTTTCCACGTCTTCCGTCTCCATGGCATACCCACTGAAATAATCTCAGATCGGGGGCCACAATTTGTCTCCCAGGTGTGGAGAGATTTCTGCTCCGCTCTTGGAGCTAAATCCCGCCTTTCTTCTGGTTACCATCCACAGACTAACGGTCAGTGTGAAAGGCTGAACCAGGAGCTGGAAAATGCTCTTCGCTGCATTTGTGCCTCCAATCCATCATCCTGGAGCATACATCTACCCTGGGTAGAGTATGCCCACAATTCCCATATTTCAGCAGCCACAGGGCGCTCTCCATTTGAAGCATCTCTGGGTTTCCAACCTTCCTTACTCCCTTCCTCCTTCCCGGACACAGTTCTTCCATCAGTCAGATCTCATCTTAAGAACTGTCATCGTATTTGGAACCAGACCAAGGCTGCACTCAATCGCACTGCAACACAGAACAAAAGAACTGCAGATCGTAAACGCATCCCAGCTCCAGACTACTCGGTGGGTCAAAAGGTCTGGCTCTCCTCAAGGGACTTTCCTCTCAAAGGTTGCAAAAAGAAACTCTCCCCTAGGTTCCTGGGACCCTTCACCATCCAAACAGTTATCAGTCCCACGACCGTCCGTCTCAACCTTCCTTCTCATCTGCGCATTCATCCTGTGTTTCATGTTTCACAAATCAAACCAGTTCTGTCAAGTGCCCTGTGCCCTCCTGCCAAGCCCCCTCCACCCGCCCGGATCGTTGATGGACATCCTGCTTTTACGGTGCGGCGCATCGTGGATGTTCGCCCTAGGGGGCGTGGGCACCAGTTCTTGGTGGATTGGGCAGGTTATGGTCCTGAGGAGCGTTCCTGGGTGCCACGCTCTTTCATCCTGGACCCTTCCCTCATCTCGGATTTTGAGCGTCGCTCTGCCTCTTCCTCTGGTCGTCCGCCGGGTGGCGTCCGTTGAGAGGGGGGGTACTGTTGTTCTCCTGTCGTACGTACTGCTGCTGGGCCAGAGTCTTGATCCGTAATCATGTCATTTAGAAGCAGAACAAATCCAAATGTCATCAACATACATCAACATTGTAGATGGTATGTCAAGGTGATTTAAATCATTTGCCAGTACACGATTGAAAATTGATGGCGAGTGTACAAAACCCTGTGGTAATCGCGTAGAAGAATACTGTTGGCCTTTGTACGTAAATGCAAACAAATACTGGGAATCTGGATGGACTGGTACACTGAAAAACGCTGAACACAGATCTATCACAGTAAACCATTTTGTGCCTGGGGGTATATTACTCAGTAGTGTGTGGGGGTCTGGTACTACTGGTATTTCTTCTGCTACAATAGCATTAATTAATCTTAGATCATGGACTAGTCTGTAGTCATTACTGTTGGGAAAAAATGGTGTGTTACAGGGACTTACTGTTGGTTTAAGAACTCCTGCTGTTTCTAATCCTGTAATGATAGGCTCTGTCCTTCTACTGCTTCTCGTTTAAGTGGGTACTGTCTTTGGAAGGGTAATTTAGCATTTAGTTTGATGGTAAATTTGATGGGATCTGCTGATTTTACTAATCCTACATCTGTTTTACTTTTAGACCATACCTGCTTTGGAGCTTGTTCTAATAATGATTCATGTTCTTCAGCCACTGCCATTTGTCTTTTCCCAGGAACTTTAATGTGTTCTGCTATTACTTCTTCAGCTTGTGAAAATGAGATTTTGAAAAACAGTCCATCTTTTGATATGCTAATGCAGTCCCATGCTGTGTCAACCCATTCGGTGACTTGCTTGGCTTCTTGAACCATGGGTCCTAGGTCATGTGACTCATACTTGTCTGCAATCAGTAATGTGACATGTGGTGCTGAGTTGGTAACCTGGAACCATTCTGCTACATCTTTATCAGGAAATGTGACAACAGCTGCAGCTCCTTGTGGTCCAACCACTATGTCAGCGTATTGGATGACAGTTGTTTTGTTGTTAATTTCTTCATCCCAGCTTTTCTCGTAGTCTTCGTGTGTTTTGCCTTTGTCATAAAACATGGTACAATGGAGAGGGAGAAAAGGTTCTTTAGATATGTCGTAGTGATTCATTATCAGGGGTCTCCATGTTTCCCACTCCAGTTGGAGGAAGGAAGTTGGTGATGTGAGTTTCAGCCAAAATACTTGGTCTTCTAGTTCATGACTTGTTGCCTGGGGGGTCATTTGTGGGCCTAGTGGCATCATGTAGGCTTCATTCTTGTCTGTTGCTTCAAAAGAAATTCCATTAGGGGTATATTTGATTTTAGCATTGAGCTGGCACAGCACATCTCTACCCAGCAGATTAATTGGTGTATCTTCTGAGTAAAGCAGCGGTGCATACACAGTCTTTTCACCTATGATCATGGGAACTGGCTCAGTCATGGGTATTATTTGGGTCTTCCCAGAGAAACCTACTGTTCGAATCTTTGATGCTGAGAGAGGCAGGCCAATTCCACTTTTCCCTATACAGGAGTAGGCTGCTCCTGTATCAATCATGAAGCGATGATGGCTGTCATATATAGTGACATCAATGGTGGGTTCTGTTTGTGGGCGTTGGGTTAATACAGGTAGAATGGCCTCTCCATCAGGTTTCTCTGGGCACCCCTATAGCCAGTATGCCTCTTGTCCTGCTCCATAGGTGGCTGGTCCAGCAGTAGGGGGCTGAGGTCCCATCCATGGGTTATTGGGGCAGTCCCTTTGCATGTGTCCGACTTGTCCACATCCCCAGCATTGCAGCCTCGCTTGCTGTTGTCCCATGTCTGGACCGGCCTGTGGCATCTGCTGGTATTGGCCTTGAGGGGGCCTTCTTGGGGCTCCTTGTGGGCCCCTCCATCTTCCCCGCATGGGTGGCCCCCCTCGTCCCCTTCCGAACGTTGCTTGTTGGGGACCTCCTCCTTGGTTTAGATGCACATGAATAGGAGGGACTGGTTGAGGTTGGGCCTGCTGTGGCAGGGCTCCTCCCACAGGTGGCACTGCTGGATATTGCATCTGCTGTGTGGGCGGAGGGATGACAGGAGACACTACTGGTGCTTGTACGACTGCCTCCCCTGTTGGTGCACCCTCAGTCGGGGGTGTGGCTGCCACTGACAGTGCTGCTTGATGTTTGGGCTTTTCTTTTTCTTTCTTTGCTTTGGACAATTCCCCAATCTGCAGCTGGATTAACTTGGTGGCCAGCATCTTGCTTTGGTCCTCAAAGGCCCGTTTTTCGGCCCGATGCATGTTTACATAATGTATAACATGCTCAGAGAACAGAGGCCAGTCCATCTTCATGAGCCCCACAACTCCGTCCAGTTTGGCTTGTACTTCTTTGGGCAGGGCCTCTCTGATGTAGGTTCTGAACAGAGGGCCAGATGTTTTCTGTTCATTCCCATCACTTCCAGTCTCTGTTTTCCATTTCTGTTGAAAACTGTGCAGAAACTGGGCTGGACTTCCATCATCCTTTAAACATTCTTGTCTCAACTTAGTTGGATCACTGCAGGTGGGGTATTTGCTCCTCAAGGCTACCCACACCTTAAGTCTTATGTGGTTTAATGGTATCTTGTCATACTGGTGTGAGGTCATGACCCTTGGAAGCTGGGCTTCGTCGAACACCTCTCTGGCTGCTGAGTGTCCTGCTGTTTTGATTAGCAGCGCCTTGATGTCTCCAGCTGCTAGGTTGATGCCTCCAGTGATTTCTTCCAGCTTTTCTATTCACCTTTTAAGCTCCATCTGCCAACGGGGTCAGTCTTCCAGCAAGTGTGATCATGTCCATAAATGACCATGGCACATATCTGTCTTCATGAGGTCCTTTAGACAGCAAGGGAGCTATATAAGCCCCACCCTGACCTTGCTCTGTCTTCTGCTGTCGTGCTTGGGACCTGGTCAGCATTGTGCGTGGGCCGCTTCTAACTATTTGCGTCACATTCAGCTGCGAGTGGCTTTTGTTCTTTTGCCACTGGCCTGCTTTTTTCTTTGGACCCCTCATAAAATGGGTTTTTTGACGGCAGTATGTCTGAGCCTTATCCTGCGTTTCAACGTCCTCCCATTCAGTTACATCACTTTCTATTGAGGCCTCCTCCCAACATTCCGTCTCTTCTCCCTTTTTTATTCCTGCTTTGTCAATCAGGGTCATAGTCCGTGGGCTTGGCTGGTCTGGGTAATTAGCCTGGGCATCTCTTATAAGCTGCTCTGCTTCCATTCTCTTCACTTTTTCTAATTCTTCATTTCGTCTTATCTTCTCCTTTTGTTTTTCTTTTGTCTTTCTCATATCCCTTTGATATTTCACTTGTGCTTTTTCTTTTTCTCCTCTGATTAGTGAAAATTCCTTCCTCAGTTCTTCCAGCTCCTTGTCTATTTTTTCTGTCAGTGATTCGGTTTCATCCATATATGTCAACTTAGTCCTGGGTTCTGAGTGGCATGTGGGGCCCCTCTGATATGGGGTTCGTCTGCGACGTCTTGGCGGTAGTGTGTAGCTATAGCGTGATCTTCTTACTCCTGTTAAGGATCTGTCTGATTCTTCATCTTCACTGCTTTGATCACACTCTTCCTGCTGTGTGCTACTCATTTCTTTTTCTGCTTCTTCCTCATCTTCTTCTAACACTAATTTAAGTTGTCCTGTAATTTTTCCCTTGCTGCTCTGCTTCTCACATATAGGATATTGTCCTACGGTTAGTGGGTGATAAGGTGGCGGCTTATGATTGGTATAATTGGGAGCTGTTGGACTCTTATGGTGTTCAACTTTAAAATATCGCAGGATGTCTCTCTGTTCAGCATGTTTCTGTTTTTTATGCAAATGCATTCGGTCTTGTTTTTTATCCTTATCCCTCAATTTTTCTTCTACTTCATCACAGCATGATGGATCAAAGCTGCCCTTTTTAGGCCAGCGATTTTTCCCAGATGTTATCTTTTGCCATTCTGTCATGCATTTTTGAATTTTGAGCTTATTGGATGGGTGTGTCATTATTACCAGTTTGGCAGGCGTTAGCCCCTCAGTCTGTTTGCTTACATTGGCTCCCATGGCAACCAACAGTCACTCAACCCTTGGGGTCTGTGCTTATTCACCAACCTTTATAGTTCCTAATGTTTCAATTTAACTTGTTCTGCTCTCTCCAATACAGATCTCTTTTTGTTTTAATTTTCCTACTCTTTAGTTTTTTTTAGATCTCTATAATTTTGAGTTAGGATCTCTAATAGAACAGATTTATAATATTATTTACTTACTTTTACTGTGTATTCCGTTTAGTTACTCTATATTTTATGTATAACATAATTCTTATTCACTTATAACCTGTTTTGTAGTTTTTTGTGTTGGCTTCTTTTTTAAACTATATTTTATAATAATTATTTCTATTAATTTATTATTATACCGTTTAAGCTTTATTAATATTATTATTATCGTTATTATTATTATTATTATTATTATTATTATTATTATTATTATTATTATTCGCCCCTTACTCCCCCTTAGTAATTAACTCTTTCACTCTTTACACTGACAAAGACACACAAGACAAATGATTATATATTTACAGTGCACTTCTACTTTTCCTCACTGTCTCCTACAGTGGCACACGCGTTTTCCCATCTACCCGGACCTACTCAGATACTAACTGAAAATAGGTAGACGTCATCCGGTAGAGCTGTACTCTTTCTCCGATTATCGCTTAATCGGTAATATTCTGGCTATCCCTTAGCCTGGCTATCGCTTAGCCTCTCAATACCTAATACTTAATACCTAATACAACACAAGTTCACGGAGCATGCTGACTATCGCTTAGTCGCCAATACTCCCACTTAACACGCGTACTTTAATGTTCCGGATTTATGGCTTCCACAGACTATGTCAAACGCCTTGACCAATCTGTCCCTTTACCAATCGTCCGCTCAGAACATCACCTGTTAAGCTTAACTTATACACAAAATAATTCAAACACAGAACAGTTCAAATATAGAATAATACAAACATTAATTAATACTTAAACCATGCATTCACATTTACATTCATACATACCTGAACCTTTCCCCAGTTTAGTCTGCCTTTTGTATATTCTTATATTAATACTTATTAAATTTGGAAAATACTTATTAAATTTGGAATACTAGGTTTTTTTAGGAGAGCTCTTTTGGCGCCTTACACCCACAAGCCGTCGCCGGAGGCTGGTTCCCCACTAATTTAGAAAATTATAACAAATTGTATCTCACCTGTAAATGGTGAATATTGGGCCCTTGGGGTTCCTGGCCTCCAACTGGTGTCTGCAGGTTGTCCGACGCCTGGGGCTTCCTCCTGGCTGGCTCGCCAAAAATGTTGTGGAAACTGTCCTCCCAATGACTTAAAATTGATGCTAAGTCTTATAAAAATTCAAAGTTCTTAAAAAGCAGTAGAAAAGTCTTCAGACAATGATCAAAAATCAGGCAGAGGCAACTGGGTCCAGGTCCAGAGTTTTATTACAGAACACACATGAGCTGTTCACCGGTGAGCAACTGACTTACATGCACAAACAGGCTCTCTTTTATTCACTCCTGGGGCTTGAGGCTCTTTCATCTTGGTGGAAGACCCAACTCCAAACCATATTTTATATTTTTAATTGAAGCCTTTCTTTGATCTATCAAAGCTTTTTCTTCACAAGTCATGGTGACATTTCTTGTAGATCATGATGACAATTAGTGCAGTTAAATCAACAACACTTCATAGTCTTAATCATCGATATGTCAAAACAATGTTTTCATCCAGTGTGACTTACGATCATAACATTACATCAAAAAAAGTCCCAGTAAAACATCACTTTAGGCGCAACCAGTACCGCTCAGTATGCTTTGGAGATGACAACTCAATATATAACAATTAGTTCAGCTGAGCTGTGCAACCCTGAACAACCCATTCTCAATGCGTCTGTCTTACAAACAGGTCTCATTTCTGCACCCTTGTTTTATCGAAGGCCTCAAATGGCCTTGGACTCCTTTCAATGTTTCTGTTCCCCGCTTATTCTCTGTGTTTTCCCACCCTGGTCTTATCTCTCAAACTTCAAGGCTGCACTCAAAGCTGCACCTGCAGAGAGCCTTACACACACCCTGCTCTCTATCTCTCCATATCTGGTGGAAGACACTCTTTTGGACTCTGTGACCTTTATAAAATAAATGTATTTAGTGTAAAACATTTATTCAATATGTAAAACATGTATCCAATATATGCTAATCATTGGTGCAGATTTATTTACTACATCACAAACATCCTAGGAATGTATGTCAACCTTCAAACAGGAAAAAGGTTGCAAGGTTGCATGTTTTTGTAGTAATATCACCAACTCACCCAATTAATCTGTTAAAGTGAGACTTGATGGAAAATTAGGCATTGCAAATTTCTCCACGCTGGGGGGAATGAAGGCTGTATGAATAATACATGTAATGGTGTTGCAACCAAATCCTTCTGTATTTTATGCAACATGCTTTGCATTTCTGCTTCATGTCTATTTTTCTAACTATGGAAACAGCCTTATAAAATTCTGTTCGATGTAAAACCTTAGGTTCAAGATTTAGCATGTGTTAAAATAACTCAGCATTCTTTGCTATCACAATTTGATGAAAATGATTTTAAAGATATTCCAAATGCTTTGTGGTCTACAAGAAGAATTGATGTACGACTGTTGACAACTATAGATTCAGTTAAAATAGTTCCTAAATGAGGCCAAGAATAAAACAATATCTGCTAAAATGTGAAGCAAAGAAAAGTATAAACTAGTTATAAAATTTTAGCGGGTGCAGAAATAACTTTGTTGTTTGGGCCATGTTATTTCAGAAGAAGGTAAAAAGATACAAGAATGTCTTTTTAGAATTTTACAATTACTGCAGGGCTTAGATTCCACATTATGAAAAAAAAAACTTAGATTTTCCTAAGTTTTTTTTTATGACACACTAATAGCTATGTCAGAGTAGCAGACAGCAATTCACAAAGCTGAATGTAGAACTTTTCTCAGCAACTGTCTTAGCTTTGTAAAATTATCAAAAACCGTGCATCCAAATAGTTGACGGTTAGGCAAGTTATATGACCTCTGTGTTGTTACAGTCTCATGGCGATAGGCACATACCTGTCGTGTCCTACTTTAAGGGTTAAAGGGGACCCGTGGAAACAATAGTTCCCCCATATTCTTATTTATTATCTTTATTATATTGTGTAGTTGGATGTGTGTATATATATAAAACTGTAATTAAAAGCGTGTAACAAAAGTAATTTCCCTCTGGGATAATTAAAGTATTTCTGATTCTGATTCTGATTGAAAGCAGCAGCTATTTTGAGCCATGAGTTTATCATGTCTCCTGAGGGGGGATATTGAGTATAGTACACCAAGTATTTTAATCCAACTGCAGGATTAAATAACTACTTTATTGGGCAGGAATTGTATCGATAAATCATGTATTTCAGTTCTTATTAACACTAGAATTACCAGAGAAGGGTCATTTAACATTTCTACCTTTGGAACCCAGAGACGGGTCGACTGACCTGAAGGATTCTAATTAACATCCTAGAGGCAGGTGTGAACAGGCGCTTTTGTTCTGTAAATAAGGCCATTACTGGTGCACCAAAGGAAGAAGGAAAGCTAAACTCCCAACTAACTGTCTAGTTAGTTGGGAGTTAGTTCTATTCAGTATATTGTATTTTATAATTCAAAGATTATATATATTATATTTAGCTTAGTTTTATTTTAGCAAAAAAGCACAATGAATTAATTTTAATATTTTAAATGGAGATATATTTTACAGCAAGGTACAGCTGTGAGCAATGACCAGAAGTATTTGTCTAAGTCAAGAGGACTGAAATTCCAGCATGAGAAATATACAAAAGAACAACTGTTATTTGTTTGAATGCTTTTTATTTTTGTCATTAAAAACGATACAAAAAATACAAGAAATAAAACAATTCCACACATATTTACACTAGGCACAGTGGGGGGCTGCATGTGTGTGTGTGAGTGGCCTGCCCTTGTGTGACTGGCATTTCAGCACTCACTCATCAGTCTGTCTGCACTGTCGGAACATACCTGGCACTGCCAGGGTATGACCCTGGTGCATTTGCCACATGTGTATTTGTAGCAGTCAACGCATCTCACAGTTGCAAAATTGTTCCTGCATTGATGGTTGACCTGACACTTTGCCATTTTGCCTGAGCTGGGTGTGGAAGGCTGTTGCCGAAGCAGTTTTTCCTTGTGTGCCTTCTTCTCACTCACATGAGAGTTACCCAACTCTTCTGCAAGCTCAACCAGGAAGTCCACCCATCTCTCCTGGACCCAAATGCATGCCTGATAAAGCACATGTGCATTCAGTGCTGCCATGTCAATCATGTTGTAGAACACGGCAACTGGTCATCTCCGTGTTCCTGCACACACGCTGTTCTCCCGCACCATTTGATCCATCACATCCACACCGCACTTTGTTTTGTTGTATTGTGTGAGCGTGTTTGGCTTTCTTTTGGTGGTATCCTCAGTCTCAACCACGCTGTGCATGCTGCTGAGAACGTAAACGGCCTTCTTCCGTATGGGCGCATACACTGTCAGCGTGGCACCAGTGGTTGAAAACACCTGAGTGGTGAATTCAGTGCGATCCATCTGTCTAACGGATTGAGGAATTTCCCGGCATCTTTTGTTGACTTTGCCGAGGATAGTGGTTTTCTGGCTAAGCAGTCGTTGTGCAAGTGACAGTGATGTAAAGAAATTGCCTGAGGTTACAGTTCTGCCCTTGTCCATGAATGGTTCCATCAGCCTCATCAATCCAGTTTCGGACAGTCTCTCCCTGCTGGGACGACTGGGGTCCTTGCCAAGATATGGGAAGACATTACAGATGTTCTTTGATTTCAAGTCACAAGCCACCCAAAACTTGATGCCAAACTTGTCCGGTTTTGTTGCAATGTATTGCAGGAAACAGCAGCGAGTCTTTGATGGAAAAAGCTGTTCATCAATAGTGATGTGTCGACCAGGGTTGTAGGATGCGATGCAGTTAGTGACAAACGATCCCCAAACATCGGAGATTGCAGCAAACTTATCAGTCTCGGCTCGCTCACTGCGTGTAAACATGTCATCAAAGCGTAGGTGTCGCATGATGTCTTGGAAGCGGTTTCGGGCCATAGTTGCAATGATCCTTGGGTTTGCCAGGTTTGCTGACCAGCTGTCACATAGTGATGGAACCTTGGTCACCCCCCGCAAGATAATGAGTGAAATAAATGCAATTAGTTCCGGGAGATCCATTGACCAATCCAGCTGCTCCATGTGACGTACATGTTGAGTAGTCCATTTTCGAATGTTACGAAGCATGTCAAGAGTGATAAAACAGAGGAAGCTTTGAAGGCGACTCCGGATACTTCGTCTGGCCTTAGCCCTTGGCTCTCCATCTGTGGCGTATGGTTGTATTGCAGTGAAATGGAGATGTGTCCCCAGTTGTTCTTCATACTGTGCCATCTTTCGCGGTCTCTGACTTTTTTCTCAGAATTTTGACTTTAATCTCCAAATTCTGACTTTTTTCTCAGAATTCTAATCTCAGAATTCTTACTGAATTCTGACAATAAAAAGTCAGAATTCTGAGAAAAAGTCAGAATCTGAGATTAAAGTCAGAATTCTGACTTTTTTCTCATACTATACTGAAATAACAAAAAAAAATATCTGTTAACTTTTTTTTTTTCTTCAGTGGCCCTAATCCTCTACCATACAGATCTCTTTTGCTTACACTTTTTACATGATTTTTTTTAGGTGGATCAACACAATTAATTTGGTTAGGTTTCTACTGTAGCGCTGCCTCCATCATAGATTGCACCCACCCCCAACATGGAATATTCACACTCCTACCTTCTGGCCTGACGGTACAGGTGTGGAATGCTTTTGTGAGTTCGGCTCTCCTCCCCCCTGCTGATTCCTCAGACAATGGCCATATTTACAATTGAACAAGGGATGCTAATTTGAGCCATCAGAGTCGTCAGTTTGGACTCAGGGTCTTTTGATCCTCTTTCGGGACTTAAGGGGGGAGGTAGAAAACCCTGGTAATTGTAATACTGGTTCTGGTTCGGGCCTGGATACTGGTTCACCGGAGTCTGCGTGAGAGACAGTTCAGTTAAGCGTTGCACGTTGGAGCTTGCTTTCTTGATTGTTACTGATTGTACCTTGAGGGTTCTTGTGGTTAGCTTTGGGAGGGTCACTGTTGGATCTGGAGAGGAGTTGATCAGCAGAGTCCGCTTGCTGCTTCAGCGTCTTACTGATCTAGTTTTGAGCAGACCTTGGCTTTGGGTTTTCCAGCTCTTAGTCCTGAGCTGCATGGAAGTTCACTGAGGTTCTTCAGGTTTGGCTCTGAGGGTCGGCTCGGCAGGTTAGCTCTTCCTGAGCTTATTTGACAGAGGAGAAACTGGTTTCCTGGAAGACAGAGACAACGGTTAGAATCCAGGCTGGATTCAAAGTCACAAAGATTCACTGAGAGTCTAGGCTTAGGCGCTGACCAACTGGATCAACACTGCGGCGTTGAGGCAAGGTCTGAAGACAGCTTATATAGTGGATCCTCTGATGATCTGATGGGCTGCAGCTGTGCAGGAGGCTCACTCAGAAGGATCCACGGCGGACTCTGCTGGAGAAAGGTGGAACTTCTCCAGCTCCCAGACAGTACCCCCCTCAGGACCGCCCTTGGCGGTCCGAAGAGGCTGAAGGGCAGGAAGCAGCACAAAGATTCGATTAGGGCAGGGTTAGGGATGTGCGAGCCCGGAACCACTGGCGATCCTCCTCGGTCCCGTAGCCCTCCCAGTCGACGAGGTACTGCCAGCGCGCCACTGCGTGCGGCGGCGGACTCCACGATCCGTGTCCGAACGGTGAAGGCGGGATGACCATCGAACTCCAGCTCCGTGGTGGGGAGTCGGAAGGTGGGCACAGAGAACTCGAGATGACAGGTTTAACTTGGGATACATGGAAGGTTGGGTGAATCCGGAGAGACTGAGGCAGTTGGAGACGGACGGCAGATGGATTGATGACTCGGGAAATCTTGTAGGGACCTATAAATTTGGGCGAGAGTTTTCGAGACATCCCCTTGAGGGGAATGTCTCGAGTGGACAGCCATACCTCTTGGCCTTCAGAGTACTCGGGGGCGGGACGTCTCCTGGAGTCAGCGAAGCGTTTGTTGGTCTCAGAAGATCGGTTGAGGGTTGCGATGGTTTCTCTCCAGATCTTCTGACAGCGTCTGATGTGGTGATTGACTGACTGGACCGAAATCTCTCTCTCGTCTGCGGGGAAAAGTGGAGGTTGATAACCGAGACTGACCTGAAAGGGAGATTGTCCAGTGGAAGCAGATTTGAGGGAGTTGTGTGCATATTCGATCCATGTAAGATATTGGCTCCAGTCGACGGGATTGTTGGATGTGAGGCAACGAAGGGTTGATTCAAGCTGCTGGTTCATCCTCTCTGTTTGTCCGTTAGATTGAGGATGGTAACCTGATGTCAGAGAGGGTTTACAGCCGAGTGCAGAACAGAATGCCTTCCAAACCTGGGATATGAACTGAGGACCCCGGTCCGAGAGGATCTCCTGGGGGATGCCATGTAAGCGGAAGACGTGCTTAACTAGGAGCTGGGCTGTCTGGAAGGCCGTGGGAAGTTTCCTAAGGGGGATGAGATGGCAGGCCTTCGAAAAACGGTCAACAATGGTGAGAATAGTGGACATACCTCGAGAAACAGGGAGGCCGGTGACAAAGTCAATCGCTATATGGGACCAAGGACGCGAGGGAACCGGAAGTGGCTGTAGCAGGCCTGAAGGAGGTTGATGTGAGGCTTTATTTCGGGCACATGTGGAGCAAGCCAACACATACTCCTTGACATCTCTATGGAGGGTTGGCCACCAGAAGCGTCTTGAGATCAAGGCGACGGTTCTACTGACCCCCGGATGGGCGGAAAACTTGGCTGCATGCATCCATTGGATGAGACGGGACCTGACAGAAGATGGCACATAGGTTCGGTTAGTGGGACCGTTACCTGGATCGGGTTCTGTAGCCAGGGCGGAGTTGATAAGATCAGTGATCTCCCAGTTAACCACTCCTACAGTGCAGGAAGCCGGAAGGACTGGTTCAGGTGTCTCAGGATGATCGACGGAGTAAAGACGAGAGAGAGAATCGGGTTTGACATTCTTGGATCCGGGTCTGTAGGAAATGATGAGATTAAACCGTGAGAAAAAGATGGACCACCTGGATTGACGGGGATTGGCTTGCTTGGTTGACTGGATGTAAGCCAGGTTCTTGTGATCAGTCCATACAAGAACCGGGTGCTCAGCTCCCTCCAGCCAATGTCTCCATTCCTCCAGCGCCAATTTGATGGCCAACAGCTCACGGTCTCCCACATCGTAGTTCTGCTCTGCGGATGAAAGTCTACGGGAGAAAAAGGCGCATGGATGGATCTTTTGATCCGTGTCAAGTCTCTGGGATAGGACCGCTCCAACACCAGAATCTGAAGCGTCCACCTCGAGGATAAACTGTTTAGCAGGGTCAGGCTGCATTAACACTGGTGCTCTGGAAAATAAAGATTTCAATTTATCAAATGCAGATTGTGCCTCAGGAGTCCACTGAAAAGTGCGTTTGACAGAGGTCAGAGAAGTTAATGGAAGGGCGGTCTGGCTATAGTTCCTGATGAACCGACGATAAAAGTTTGCAAAGCCCAGGAATCTCTGTAGCTGTTTGCGGTTCTCTGGAACTGGCCATTCTAACACGGCTTTTATCTTGTCCTCAGATGGTTTTACCTGGCCGCCCTCGAGCACAAACCCCAAAAAGGTGACTGAAGACTGATGAAATTCGCACTTCTCTGCTTTAACGAACAGCTTGTTCTCCAGTAGTCTCTGTAACACAAGGCGGACATGTCTTTTATGTTCAGAAAGGTTCCTTGAGTAAATGAGTATGTCGTCAATATAGACGAACACAAACACATTTAAAAAGTCTCTGAGAACATCGTTCACGAGGGCTTGGAAACAGGCTGGAGCGTTAGTTAGACCAAAAGGCATCACCAAATATTCAAATTGACCCAAGGGAGTTTTGAAGGCTGTTTTCCATTCATCTCCATCTCGGATCCTAAGAAGATGATATGCATTCCTTAAGTCCAGTTTTGTGAAAACTGTAGCCCCTTGTACAGGTTCGAATGCTGAGGCGAGTAGAGGAAGTGGGTATTTATTCTTTATTGTGATTTGGTTCAAACCTCGGTAATCAATACATGGTCTCAGGGAGCCGTCTTTCTTACCAACAAAGAAGAACCCGGCGCCCAAAGGAGAGGAAGATGGGCGGATTATTCCAGCAGCTAAGGATTCATTTATGTACTTCTCCATGGTCTCTCGTTCAGGCTTGGAAATGTTGTACAACCTGCTGCTAGGTAGTGGTGCTCCAGGTAATAGCTCAATGGCGCAGTCATATGGTCTGTGTGGAGGTAGGGACGTCGCACTGACCTTACTGAAGACAGGAGCCAGGTCATGGTACTCGGAAGGAACGGAAGAAAGGTCAGGAGAGTCCATCTCCCCCCCACCTCTAGGAGGCCCCACCAAGGGGGCAGCCGAACGGAGGCATGTTTCATGGCATGTAGTAGACCATGATTCCAGGTGACGATCAGTCCAATTTATGTGTGGATTATGCTTCTCCAACCATTCGAAACCAAGCACCAGGGGAGAGCATGCAGAAGGAAAAACAAAAAATGTTATTGTCTCTCGGTGGTTACCTGACAGAAGTAGCTCGAGGGGTTGAGTTTGATGGGTAACTTGGTGAAGTCTTTTCCCGTCAATGGCAGAAACACTAAGAGATTGAGTCAGAGGAATGGTTTCTATTTGGAGTTGTTGGACGAGGTTCGAATCGATTAAGTTCCGTTCACAGCCTGAATCGATGAATGCAGAAAAGGAGAGGCTTTGGTTAGCACAAAACAACGTGGCAGGAAGCAACAGTCGAGGAGATTTCTTAGTGTTAATTTGGCCCGCCAGACTCCTCAGATCCTCTGGCGGGCCCAGGCTTTTGATTTAGCCGGGCAGGAAGCGATGAAGTGTCCACTCTCACCACAGTAAATGCATAATTTGCTCAGAAAACGTCTTTGTCTTTCCTCAGGGGTGAGCCTGGTGTGTCCCACCTGCATGGGTTCGACATCTCTTTCACCAGAATGAGAGGCCTGAATAGGCAGAGGGAGAGACTGGGCCTTAGGTCTCTGTATGGGCAGCTGCTCTGTGGGGGAAGAACAAACAGTCACGTTATGTGAGGCAGAGGAAAGTGTCCCCTGATTTCTTGATTTAGAACTGTTTCTGGCACGGATTCTATTATCCAATCTGATCGTCAAACGAATTAATTCTTCGAGGGTAGCAGGTTCGTCGAGAGTTGCGAGCTCATCCTTAATGTGCTCATTTAATGCCATAAAATAGGCTCCCTTCAGAGCGCTTTGGTTCCATCCGGAAGCTGCCGCTTTAACCCGGAAGTTGATGGAGAATTCTGCCACAGAAGAATTTCCCTGCTTTAAATTGAAAAGAGCTCGAGAGTCAATTGTTTGATCAGTTTCTTGATTGAAAACTTGGGTAAATTCGGAGATGAAATCAGAGTAATAGCAATTAAGGCTATCGTCGGTGGCAAATCTTGCCTGAGCCCACTCCAAGGCTCTTCCTGTTAGCTGAGAAAGGATGAAGGTTATCTTTTTATAATCCGTGGAAAAGCTGCCTGGAGAGTTTTGAAAAATCAAACGACACTGAAATAAAAATCCTTTGCAATCTTTCATGTTACCAGAAAATCTTTCTGGGAGACTTGGGCGGAACTCGGATGACGTCACTGCTGGTGACCTCGGAGGAGGAACTGGACCCGGAAATGGTTGAGGGGCCGGTGCAGCATTAGCGCTGTTCAAGTAGTTAGCATAGCTCTGGATAGCATATGATTTTGCCTTTCAATGTGGCGATTTAACTCACATAGCGCCAAGCCGTGTCCATGGATTTGGGCATCCTGTTCCTCCAATCGACGGATGTAGTGTTCTGCTGGGCCTTGAGTTTGGCCGCAGTGTTCTGTCATGATGGGTACTCTAAGAGTGACCCAATTATGCAGAACACCACTAGACGGACACAGGAATAAAAGTTCAACAAGTTTATTTGATCACAAGCACACTGATTATACTGGTTCTGGTTCGGGCCTGGATACTGGTTCACCGGAGTCTGCGTGAGAGACAGTTCAGTTAGCGTAGCACGTTGGAGCTTGCTTTCTTGATTGTTACAGATTGTACCTTGAGGGTTCTTGTGGTTAGCTTTGGGAGGGTCACTGTTGGATCTGGAGAGGAGTTGATCAGCAGAGTCCGCTTGCTGCTTCAGCGTCTCACTTCTAGTTTTGAGCAGACCTTGGCTTTGGGTTTTCCAGCTCTTAGTCCTGAGCTGCATGGAAGTTCACTGAGGTTCTTCAGGTTTGGCTCTGAGGGTCGGCTCGGCAGGTTAGCTCTTCCTGAGCTCCACAGAGGAGAAACTGGTTTCCTGGAACACAGAGACAATGTTTAGAATCCAGGCTGGATTCAAAGTCACAAAAGATTCACTGAGAGTCTAGGCTTAGGCGCTGACCAACTGGA
The DNA here is from genome assembly GCA_018398635.1 of Cyprinodon brontotheroides. Classification (NCBI taxonomy): domain Eukaryota; kingdom Metazoa; phylum Chordata; class Actinopteri; order Cyprinodontiformes; family Cyprinodontidae; genus Cyprinodon; species Cyprinodon brontotheroides. Next base: position 40,222,307 of record JAGKQL010000041.1, on the reverse strand, counting down.
TCAACACTGCGGCGTTGAGGCAAGGTCTGAAGACAGCTTATACGGTGGATCACTCTGATGATCTGATGGGCTGCAGCTGTGCAGGAGGCTCACTCAGAAGGATCCACGGCGGACTCTGCTGGAGAAAGGTGGAACTTCTCCAGCTCCCAACAGCAGGAGCCTTAAGGTTCATTGCTTGTTTCTTTATCATTGTCTGAGCGAGTTGAACATACAAAAGAAAAATACTGTTGGAGCAAAGAGAATACACTGTATTAGATCTTAGAAGCAGAGAATTTAAGCAAGATGGAGTCAGGCCAAGCAGAGTTTTATAGATCAAGGTCATCAACTGAATATATCTCTTTTTACTGAAAGGAGGCCAATTAGATTTGGTTTGCAATTCACAATAAGACGTCTGTAGGCTGTTAGAAACCTTTGATGATCTCGGCACTGGTGCTGGCCTAATTCCACAATTTAGAACATTTGCACAACTCCATTCTGTCTGCTATTAACACTAAGTGGTTCCACCTCTCTCCTCCTCCATATGTACCCCATTTGGATCAGTTCCCAGTTGCAAGATCATCTCAGACTAGCCACTGAGTACTTTCAAGCCTTTCAACCTTTTGCCTGCTAATCTGTTACCTGACCTGATTCTGTCTTCTTTCACTGAGCCTGTCTGATCCCTTAGCTTCTCTGAACCTGCCAATTATTTGACCCTGGATCGGACCTGGACCTTCTTTCCGGATTACACCTTTGTACCATTGCTTGGACCCAATCTCTGGATGCTGTACCCTGACTGTCTCTGGAGCTCATCGGTCTCAGACGAAACTAGGTTGTCTGCGTACGTGTTGCAGTGAACGCAGAGACGTCCCTGCCCCCTCCATAGACACTCTGCTGCATCGATAATGATTATAACCTTCCCCTAAGGGGTGGCCCTTGGCAGCAGTTCAATCCCGCAATCATAAGGCCGATGCAGAGGCAATGCAGTGGCCCTGGACTTGTTGAAGAACACCTTGAGGTCATGGATCCTCTGGGACTTTTGACAGATCTGGATAATATTCCTCTCTCTCCTTCTAACTGTTCTGGCTGAGCAAAACATAAACAGGATCCACAAATAAAAGGATTTTTTCTTCCTGCAGAGGATGAGGAGAGCCCACCCCGCCAAAGCACACCTTTGTGGGACGTGTCCTGTGGAGATAGCTGGGCTAAAAGGGGATTTCAGAGCAGAGAAGAGGTTATTATATTTCACTTGCAAATTGTTAGGCTTCAATCATCTTGAAAACATATCTACATCACCAAGCAACATTTCTTTCCTTCACATGGAGTTAGTTCAATAAAATCTATCAGAAGATGTTGAAATGGAGCATCAACTGTTTTTGTGGGCATCCTGGCCCATCATTTTCTGTCCTCTAGAAAGGATGTGACCTGCACAGATTAAACAATCTTGCTGCTGTTTGAGAAAAAAATTTAACAGTGAACCAATTTTTATCCATTTCCTAGTCCTCCTTTTTTGACACATGGTCCCCCATGGGTCAAAACACAAAAGGGATGGAAAAATTGTTTAGGTAACCATTTAAGCCCCACCAGACGTTATTTAAAAAAAAAAGAGTAATCTAAGTGTTCCATTTGTCCAGTTCAGATGATAATGGTCCTCCAAAGGTGGGGGCATGCAGCAGCAAAATAACAAGAGTGTTTTTTGGGTGTGTCCTTGGTTCCAGATCCAGGCAAATTTAAGGGGCCCCTTATTTTATTTGTTACAACACTGTTTTAAGGTGGAATTCCTCAGGTGTTGTTTGCAGAATGCTAAATTAATTATTTTTAGGTATGACAAGGTGGGGTACGATTAAATCACCCGAGTGTCTTAGAAAATGCATCACAAACCCACAGAGTATGTGACAGCCCTGTTATTACAGCAGATAATTTTGAGAAGGAAAGGTAACTATTGCCAAGTTATTACCAAAATATTGGAGCAATACAAAATCTACAGTCTCCCTGCTCATCACTAGTCATGGTTAAACTGACAAAGTGGATTGTAAGACACCAGAGTGGGAGCCATTACAAATTTTTCTTAGGCACCTTAGGTGATGTAAAATTTAAAAAAAAAAACTCCCCGGAGGTTATATATTATGAGGTGAGAAAACAGGCATGTTTTATAATAGATAATCCTAAGAGATCTCTAATGCAGCACATCATTAAGGAAAGGTACCTATAGATAAGAGAAAGATAGAAAATTTTGCTATGGTAGGATATATCAGAGAAAGCTAACTAAAACCTGACCAAACTGTTATTGAGAGTTGTAGTTACTGAATATCCATTATTAGATGGAAAGGGAATATTCATTCAAACATGAGACCAGCAGCTCCCTGGGGTACAACATAAAAGATTATCAAGACAATGACAAAACTAATGTACGTCTATAAAATTTACTTTGTGGGTGTGTGTGTGTTACTTGCAGTCTGTCGAACCAGGGGGACACTCAGATGGCTCCCTCACTAGTCGGTAGAGTAACTGTTAGATTTATTCAATGATGATTATAAAGTAAATGTGTGTGCATATGAAACATTGAAGAAATAAGATGCTACATTCTGCCATGTGATTCAATCAGGAGGGTCATTCTAGACTTGCCTTCAGCCAGAAGGCATTTACAGGGTCATAAACTTTTATGACCTGCCTCTCAGCCAGTTGGTCATTATAGGTTAATAGGACCCACCCCATTGTGTCATGTTCTGTTAATAAAAGACTCTGCTGTTCTGATGGGGGGCAGAAAAGGTGCTGAAATGTGAGCAGGCAACCTTTCTCCTCCTGCAGGAAGCTGTGTTTGAAAATCCCTTTGTCTGTCAGATTCATTTTTATCCTATAAGAACTCACAATGTTTAAATCTAACAGTAACCTCGCTTTGGTGCCTGATATCTCCCTTGCTGAGAATGGCTTCTGTCCGATGGTTGTAGCCTCCTCCTATCAACATGATCCATTCTATACACTTTTATCAAGTGTCACATGCTTTAAATCCACCTGTTCTGCATCTAATATAGTCAAGGAGTGATGTTCGGATCCCGGAACAGCTGACCATTAATATAAAGTTTGTCAGTGGCTACTGCAGCTCTGACGTCTCCAGCAATTTATTTCTTACTGATTGGGAATAAGACTCACCTACAATCTTGTATTTCCTCTTGACCTGCTCTTTTTGTTTATAATGTTCAAACTTAGCTACGATTGGTCTAGAACGGGTTTTATCAGGCTTCTTACCTCCGAGCCAGTGGATGCAAGGGAAGTTGATGTTTTCACCTTATCCGCCGGGATTTTTAGCTTCTTCTGGAGGAACTCACGGATTGTCTCCTCAGGATCCTCCTACTGCTGCTCCGCGATTCCTGCGAAGATGAGATTGTCTCTCATAAGTTGTGACAGAATGTCCAGAATTAAATTCTTTTATCTTCTGATTTTTGCCGTTGAGCTTCGTGACTTCCTCCTTCAGCGCTTCGTTTTCAGCGGTAACGGAGGCAAGCTGCGTGTGGCTGTATTCCAGCGACTGTCAGAGCTTGAAACTTCTTATGCAGGACTTTTACTAAGGCAGGGCGGACGTCAAGGCTGGTTAGCTTTCTATCGATGGTTTCCAGGACGTCGCTGTAGCTCCTGTCTGGAGACAAAGTAGAAGTAGAAACAGCACTGGTTGAACAAGATCGACATTGTCTGGTAGAAGGTGTCGCTGAGGATGCAGGATTCCTGGGCTTCGCCATTATGATGTTGTCAAAACACTCGTCCAGGTAGCTCTCCAGGCTCGTCAAGGTCTCGTTTCCAGTTTTTTTCCTCAAAAACTGCGAGACAATTGTTAAAGTTTAAACCTGACTTTGCTTAATTTACAATTATTGGCTTGTACTTACCTCAGTGGATTTGTTTTGATCTAAATATATGTCGCCATTTTACTTACACACAGCTCTCTCAAGATCTCAGCTGCTCATTCCGTTCTGAGTTACTTAGGACTAAAACCTTTTTGAGTTTTAGTCGACTAAGATCAAATAAAACATCATATATCCTAATGACTAAACTGCAATGTAAACTATTAATAGTTTTCATCCTGAAGACTAAGACTAAATCTTAGACGGCTGTCAAAAACAACACTGATAATAAGCCATTTTGTTTAGAATCTGGAGAAGAGATAATTTTAAAGCGTTTGGAAAAAAAGGCAGAAAAAGATTGAAATGTGGAAAAAATGCAGAGCTTTGAAAACTTTCTAGATGGACTCTGATTCAGGGCTTTCTAAAGCTGCTGTCCCGCAGCTTTTAGATGCATCGCTTCTCCAGAACACGTAAATCAGATGAATGGATCAGTACCGGGCCTGTGCAGAGCTGGATGACTGGATGCTGCAGTCTACAAGCTGCAGGGCAGCAGCTCTGGAGGACTGGACCTGGTTATCCCTGATTTACATGAAGACCAAGGAGAACCTGGATCTGCTGCCAAACAAAGGAGTCAATGTTCCAGCTTTGGATCATAGAGGCTCAGTTCTTGGAATAATTCAACAAGGAGACAGACTTCCTGGAGATGTTGGATGATCTTCACTACATTCCTTCCTCTGAGGAACATTAACACCAAAATTGTTCTTCTGAATTCTGTGAAGTACATTTTTTTACTTAAGCACTGCATAATTAAAGTGAGGATAAGCAATATATTAAAAGGGCAATATATTTTTCTCATGCAGTGATTATTCTTGTGTCCTGCACTTAGATTGTTAAATGTTTTGTTAGCTTTTACTCAATATTTTACATGTTGCAGGGGCACACGTTATTTTGGTATGTACATTTTATTTACAGAAGCATTTTGTATTATTTTTTCTAAAGTGCTGTCCCACTCTTCATCATCCTCTTCTTCATCACCGAAAACAAGCATAACCATGATTGAGCAGTCCTTTGTTGTCATGGCGATGAGGTACGGATGGACCTGCAGAGAAAAGGACATAGCTGGAGAATTAAGATCTGAGCAAAGAAACTTCTCAGCGTCTCAATACTGATTATTTCCATTTGGCTCCATTCATAACATCATCTCAGCTTCACTGACTGAGAGTGATTAACAAGTGATGCTGTTCTGACCCGGTATGAGATTAAAACATTTGATTCTGTTATATTTAGCAACAAGTGTTAAAAAGAAGTCAAAAAAGAAGTCAATGAAACAAAAAGCATCACATTAGAACCACATTTAGCTCCAAAGACTGAGTTGTTGTTGCAGCAGGTCTGGAGGAAGAGGAGAACTTTGTGGAGGTCAGCTGATTATTCCTGAACGAACATCTGGGAGAGAAATTTCAGTCAGAGCTGAACGACTGCAGCACTGAGGACAGATTATTGGAGTCTTTATTACAGGTTATGTTCTGATCTGAGCAGAGAGAAATAAAACCTGTTAATCAGTGAGTTTTATAGCAGCTAAAGGTTGAATTCAGGACTTTGGAATGAAACACACCTTAGTTTTAGAGCTAAACTAAAAAGCAGGAAGCAGTTTGTGATTGTTGGTTCCTGCAGAGAGACTCCCAGACGATCAGATTCACCTTCAGACCAAACTAGCAGCTTCCTCTGAGTGAGTCCAGCTGCAGGAGAGAAAAGTGGAAACCTCCAACACTGCTGCTTCAAGCTGCTCACACTCCACACACTGAAGGTGAGTTGGACCAAGAACACCACTCAGAGTCACTTTGAGGGAAGTTAGTAGAGGAGGGAGGGGAGCCATGACTGACTGGACCTTCTGTGTTTTCAGCTTCACTCAGAGACTAAATGGCTTCCAGGTTAGAGGAGGATCTCTGCTGTCCGGTCTGTCAGGACGTCTTTAAGGATCCAGTTGTTCTGTCATGTAGCCACAGCTTCTGTAAGGAGTGTCTGAAGAACTGGTGGAGAGAGAAACCAGTAAAAGAGTGTCCAGTTTGTAAGAGGAGATCTTCAAAGGATGATCCTCCCTGTAATCTGGTTCTGAAGAACCTGTGTGAGACCTTCTTACAGCAGAGAGAGCAGAGAGCTTCAGAGGATCTCTGCAGTCTGCACTCTGAGAAACTCAGACTCTTCTGTCTGGACCATCAGCAGCCAGTGTGTCTCGTCTGCAGAGATTCAGAAAAACACACCGAGCACAGATTCAGACCCATCGATGAAGCTGCTCAGCAACACAAGAAGAAACTTCAGGAAACTCTGGAACCTTTGAAGAAGAAGCTGGAGCTCAGGAAGAAAGTTCAAGAGGAGTTTGATCAGACAGCAGAACACATGAAGGTCCAGGCCCGACACACAGAGAGGCTGATTAAGGAGCAGTTTAAGAAGCTTCATCAGTTTCTAGCAGAGGAAGAGGAGGCCAGGCTGGCTGCACTGAGGGAGGAAGAGGAGCAGAAGAGAGGGATGATGAAGGAGAAGATGGAGGCTCTGAGCAGAGAGATAGCAGCTCTTTCAGACACAGTCAGAGCCACAGAGGAGGAGCTGAGAGCTGAAGACGTCTCATTCCTGCACAACTACAAGGCTGCAGTGGAAAGAGTCCAGCGCTGCCCCCTGCTGGAGGATCCACAGCTGCCCTCAGGAGCTCTGATAGACCAGGCCAAACATCTGGGCAACCTGGCCTTCAACATCTGGAGCAACATGAAGAACATGGTGTCCTACACTCCTCTCATCCTGGACCCAAACACTGCTGGTTCAGAACTCATCCTGTCTGAAGATCTGACCAGTGGGACTAAAGGAGAGAAACAGAAGCTTCCTGATAATCCAGAGAGGTTTGGGTCTTGGTGGTGTTCTGTCCTGAGTTCTGAGGGCTTTAACTCAGGGAACCACAGCTGGGATGTTGATGTTGGAGACAGTGAATACTGGGAGCTTGGTGTGTTAGAAGAGTCTGTCCAGAGGAAGGGAGACATACAGTCTGGATATTTGGTTATATGGTTCTGTGAAGGTGAATACTCAGCACGGTCTCCATCATCTCCTTCCAAACTTCTCTCAGTTCAGAAGAAGCTCCAGAGGATCAGAGTGAATCTGGACTGGGACAGAGGAAAGCTGTCCTTCTCTGATCTGGACACTAACACACACATACACACCTTCACACACACCTTCACTGACAAGATGTTTCCATACTTCGACACTGTGGGTAAAATAAAAATCTTACCCATGAAGATCTCAGTGAGCAAACAGCAGCTCTGATGTTCTCAGCATGAAGAACACAAAGTCCAAATGAAACCTTATTGATCTGATTGAAACTCAGTGTTTGAAACAGGAAACTGGAGATGATCTGATCTGATCTGACTGATCATCTGGTTGTTTTCAGGTCAGTTTCAGATCTGCTTCATAATCTGTCCAGATGCTACAAACTAAGACATGAAGTGGATGATGTGGAGTTTAGTTTGGTTCTGACAGCAGATCCAGGTGTGCTGATCATGAACAGGGAACAGGTGAGGTTAGTGGAGACATCAGGACCCTGGAGAGCTCTGCTGATGGAAACAAACTGAGATCCAAACATCCAGACTGATGAACGCTGCAGAAGAAACTCTGAGAGGTTTTCATGTTCAGTTCAGGAACAACTCATCAGGTCTGGACTTGAGTTTGGCTTTTTTAAGTGTTTAGTCCTGTTTCTTTCCTAGACATAGCCATGAGCTCAGCTTTTACTCTAACTAACTGCATGTGGTCTTCCTTGTTGACATGACTACAAGATCAGGGATCATCTGCTTAACTTTATTTTTCCTAGACAAAGCAGCCTATGGAGCTATTCTACTTACCTTTTCTAACATAGAAAGTTTTTATAGCTCCAGCAGAAGGCCGCCCACAGCTCCGCCCCGCCGCGCGTTTTTCCTTCCGCCGTTAAAAGAGAGCTTTCCACGCCACGCCTGCCGCATGTATTTCTGCAAATAGTTGTATGCTCATCCCAGGAGGAGCCCATCCTCTGCCTTGTTTCCGGCCATGAAAGATTTTATGATCTGTATGTATTATTTGATTGGATTGTCTTTCTAAAGTTTCTTGATATGGAGGACCAGGAGTATCACTGAAAAAGAAAACAATATTTCAAATTTAATCATGTAAATAAAGCATTTAGAAATCCAAATTAAAAAGCCTTTTGTAATTGTAAATTGTATTTATTTATTTCATTATTAAATACTAATTTAATTTGAAATCTCAAATCCCAACCTGTTTCTAAATTGAGATTTAAAATCCTTGATTCATCAATGTGATTATAAATACTTTTCTTCATTAAACATTTTAAAAGGTAATGCCCTTTTCCAATCTCATTTTTTTCACCTATTATTTTTAAATATTTTGCCTGTTGCATTTTCCTATGACTTTATCATCCCTATTAATCATTTCGATGAACCTGGGCAAACTGGAGACCAACTTGAACCATTCACAGTTGCTCCTTGGATGTAACTAGCTCTCTTATTGGTTAGACAGCCATCAACTGCACTGAGAAGCTCACTCGATTTTCTGATACATGCAACCTTACCTATAAGTCATTGGGCAGTCCGCTGAGGCTGGCCATCCCCTACACCCACGATTAATAAATGAGTCCACCCTCTACACCAAGTAGTGGCTCAGACATTCCTTGCTCCTCCGCCACCAGACTAATTTGTTCTCTCTCATCTAAGCCTATCATCAGGAAGATACTTGTACTTAATTGAGGCGGAGGGCTTGCACTCCAGTGCCAGAGTGTATGCTTAGTAACTTGTTAGAAAGCTCTGAGCCAACCTGCTTGTCTGTGGATCTCTGACTTTTGTGAACCAAACCTGATCCCGTTTTCTCCTCTCTGCTTCCCGCCCAGGTTGATCCTGCCTCGAATACTCTGAAACTCTGGAGAGTTTTCCTGCCGGAGATCTTGTCTGCTCGCTTCTGTAGTTTGAACTCTGGAGAGCAGTCTTCTTGCAAGTATCTGCCCTGCCCGCTCTCAGAAGATTACTGGAAGGGAAAACTCAATCTGAGATCTGCTGCCTGCACTCCTTAAGCTCTGGGCTCCGCCTCTGCCCTCAGCCTCCCGACAACCCCTGGAACCTCAAGGTTCCCCCGCTCTGCAGTTCTGCTCCACTCCAGAACAGGTACTGACCTGGAACACTCTCAACCTGGGTAAAATACCTGTGACCTCCACCAATCTCTCTGTCGTCCTCAGCAGTAAACCCACTCGTGACTCAGTCAAGCCCCCTCTTGGATCTGATCAAACTTCATAACTTACATTTATTGTAAATAAATCTTTTGAACTTTTGATCTGCCCTCCGAGTGTTCTGTATGTGGGTTAGACGTGATAATCCGAACATGAAAGAAACACTTCTGGCCAAATAGACTAGCCCCGTGGAATCACTTCTGCGGACAAGTTGGAGCAGCAACAACCCCTCATTCAGAGCCACAACACCGCCCTCCGTGAGTTAAATACACGCCAAGCAGAAACTAATCGCTCCTTACAGGAAAATAGCTGGTCATCTTCTAGAATTCTACACTCTGGAACGGAGACCGTTCAAACTTCAGGTACAAGATTTACTCAATCCACCACTTGTGGTCAGAAACCCAGCCCGTCAAGCTTTCTCTGGGAATTCCGCCGTTCACTTCCTGAAAAATTCTACGGCATGATCCAAGTGGGTGCAAGTGGATTTTTTGTCTCCCAGTGTCAGCCTCATTTTTGAAACAGCCCTCTCAGCTCGAGTTTTCCAAATGACAAGCCAGGAAAATCGCCTTTATTTTGTCACAATTGTCCGGAAAAGCCCTAGAAATGGGTGGAAGCCAGGGATTTTTCTTCTGAAACTAGTTTTGGTTGTACTTTTGTGGAATTCATTCAGGAATTTAAACAATTCTTCAATCAAGACACTGATAAGTCCTGTGAATCTCGCGGACTGTTGGAAATCAAGCAAGGTAATAGAACTAGTGGCTGAATTCTCTATCGCACTTCCGGGTTAAAGTGGCTTGCTTCCGGTTGGAGAACGTAATCAGCGCTCAAAAGCGCTTATTTTCACGCCTCTTTGATGATTCTATTGTAGGACGAGCTGGCCACTCTCGGATGAACCTACGACTTTGGAGGAACTAATTAAGTTAACAATCCGTTTAGATAACAGACTGCGAGCCATGAATCCCAAGTCCAGACTCTAGAGGCCATATCTTTTCTGTTTCCGCTCCTGTTGCTAAGACTAATGACATCTCTTCTTCTTCAGTTCCCTCAGAAGTTGAGTCCAGATCTAAGAACCGTTATCTACCTGTATCTGTTCCTGTTACTAAGACTCA
>JAGKQL010000041.1:40200824-40211744 GCA_018398635.1 Cyprinodon brontotheroides | reverse complement strand
ATTTTGTAATTGTAACTTGTATTTATTATTTCGTTATTAAATACTAACATTTGAAATCTTGTTTCAAATCCTATTTCTTAATGGAGATTTAAAAATCAATCATTCATCAATGTGAATATAAATATCTTCTTCATTAAACATTTTAAAAGGTAATGACCTTTTCCAATCTCATAATGTTTTGACTTTATCGTCTCCATTAATCATTTTGATGAACCTGGGCAAACTGGAGACCAAGTTGAATCAATCTTAGTTGCTCCTCAGATGTAACTAGCTTTCTCATTGGTTAGACAGCCATCAACTGCACTGAGAAGCTCTCTCGATTTTCTGATACATGCAACCTTACCTATAATCATTGGGCAGTGCTGAGGCTGGCCATCCCCTACAAAACGAAAATAAATGAGGAATTTTCTACACCACTCCGGTCAGAGTTGATTGGTTTTCCGACCGATGTTGAAATCGTTAATAGAAAGATACTCTTTAGTGCAATATGGCAAACAAAATCCACCACAAATATTTCCTGGCCTCTCGAAGCAAGTAGGTGAAGGATTTATCCTCTGATCTGTTTGTTTTTAGAAGCTTTCAATACAGATAGTGGGATCTTTAGGACCATGATGGCGATACATTTGGGGATTGAATTTCCAACCTCTTCCGGAGATTGCGTTGCTGGCTTGATATTTTGACTGTGAAAAAACCTCTGTGTTTTGGGGAAATGTCTTTAAAACTATCCCACTTTTAGACCCACCCTCCACCCTATATATTTAGCGTGAGGAGGCATACCATCACATATCTCCTCAAAAAAGGACAAACCTACACCGGATAGGATGGAATCGTACTGGGATTTATACTCTCCTAATTTCCCCACAGTAACTTCATATCTTCCACCTTCTCCAACTTTACATTTTAAAAAATCAATCATCTCTCTACTATTTCAGACAACTTTGGTTGCCAATTCTGTGCTTTTTACTTGCATGTTTATCTTCTGTATCATTTCGAAGTGATAAAAAAAAAGTTGTGTGATTAGATGTGATTAGAAAAAGTTTAGTTTTTACATTTGTACTTTGGAGATGTGATTTAAAAAAAATAAAACATTATTATTATTATTTTTTTTTACATTTCTTGTTTGTAAAAGTGATTTAAAAGAGAAAAAAGAAGTTACATCATGAAAATGTTTTCTTGGTTTTGTGTTTTTGTGCTTTATTCTTTTACTAATTTGCCAAACGTAAATAAAAGAGAAAATATAAAAAATCGTCTCATTATTTTTGAGTGCCGACTAATGGTGAAGCTATAAGAAAAGTGTACTATAACCATTCAAATCCTTGAATTTTTGAGGTTGACAGGTTATGGAGGGCTTTGCAGAATGAAATGGGGAAAAATATCAAGATGGCTAAGGTTGAAGATTTCTTGTCAGATCATTTTGAATACTTTTTCTAGTGTTGCACCCCGATACCCATACCAGTATCGGACGGGCAGCCCCATACTGCCCCTAAAATGGTGGTATCTGTATCGGCGAAGTACCAACAAATAGGGCACCCAGATACCATTTTGAGAGCCATAAGTTTATTCAACTATTGTCACTCACCTCTGGTAGGCAATAAAAACTTTTATTAAAAGTTCTACTGATTCACTTTGTATTAGAGTTTTTCCTGCTTCACAAAGGCAGGGCAGCAGCTTGACAAAGCCATGATGGCAATTATTTTTACATTATTATGGTATCGGGTATCGCACCTGATACTGCCACGTGCCAGGTATCGGGTATAGGTATCGGGCCGAAAAATGGCATCGGGCGCTACACTACCTTTTTTCCCAAACATTTGGCGCTGTCAAGTTGGTGATTCTTCTTGACTGATTTTTTCTCTGAGGACAGCGAATTCTCAGAAGTGTCAGATACCACCTGGAGGAAGCAGTCTTCCAGCCTCAATACCCCGCTTAGAAGGTTAAGGGAGTGAGGACTTCTGGCATCGGTGTCCCTGGAGGTCAGCAGGAGGATCAAAACGGGAAACCATTTTTGAGACGGTGAGATTAATCTTTGTCGGCACAAAGCTAAATCAAATTCAAAACTAAATTATAAAACAACAGGTTGTTTACAGATTTAAAGATAATTAGAAATCAAATACTGGAAAATTAGCTCAAACAAAGTCCTCTTCTTCTCCATAAAAATAATCAAATAAATAAATGTAATCTAACAAAAACAAAATAAAAATCTAACTAAATTAAAGATTAATCATTTAAAAAACATTACCATTAGTATAATACTAAAGAATATACATACAAAATAAAAGATAACTTTTCTTTTTGGGGAAGCAGAAAGGCAATTCAGGTTTTTTTCCGCCTGTGAACCAAAATACCTCACATAGGACCATGAAGCCCTCTCTAAGAGTAAGAGGAAGGTTGTAGGTGCCACCAGAAGGTACTTCATTTTACTGAGATAATCTAGAGTGGGATCCCCCCCAGTTATCCAGGTCGGCACCATAGAATTGGTGTGTATTGGGCAGAGTTAAATTGCATATTGGGCAGAGTGTGCTAAATTACCTGTAGATAATGGGAAAGGTTTTGCAGTTCTATGGTAGTAGAACAAAAGGCAAGGTTCCGGGGAATTGTAAACCGCCTCAAGGAGAAATTTCTTGATCAATTGCTAAGAAAAATAAGGTTCTTTTAATGTTGAAATGTGTTGGGGGGAAAAAAGTTAAAAATAAGATAAACCAATATCTTGAGAAGTTAGAGGCTAAAAAAGAAGGTAAGGTAAAGAAATTTACAGATTTTGAAAAAAAAAAAAAAAAAAAGAAAATAAAAAAATAAAAAAACTGTTTAAAATGATGGATGGATGAGAGGAGAGTTCAAAGAAACTCTCAGCTTCAAAAAGAAAAGGGTTAGAATAAGAAGTCAAGGAGGAGGTGCACCAAAAATAAGGCTTTCCTTCTCTCCGGTGCCAAATTATTTTTTAATTAATGAATTATTTGTTTTTGTTTGAAAAGTGGCTAACCTTTTTGCACTGAGGTGGGAGAGCTCCAGGACTGAAACCACCTGTTGGCAGCAGTCAGTAAAGGGTAAAGTGATCAACCATATATTTTTTTTATTTTATTTTCCATTTCTATAGACTTCCAACTATGCAAGAGAAAAGCTTCATAACTTTCTCTTATTAGATTCCTTTCTGCATCTTGCAATGAAGAAAATGCTTGTTGACAGACTGACTTTCTTGACATGACTTTATCTGTGGGAAAATGTCTAATGAGAGTGATGATGTACGGCCTTGTTGGCTTTCACTAAAAGATGATTGTTTTAAAGTCAGTATAATAATTTCTGATCAAACTAGAACCAACCTTAAATATCTAAACCAAAATTATCTTTTAAAAGAGAAAAAACTCAGCAGCAACTACCTTTACCTATGTCGGCTTCAGGACTGGAAAAACAAAAAGTTTAATTATCAGGCCTGTGGTTGTTTAAAAACAGGACAGATCTCGCTTTGTTCATTTCCTGTTGTCACCATGTTCCATAATGTTATGGACGGACCTGGAGATGAAAACTTAGGCAAATCCAGAGAGAGAAAAGGGTCCAAACATGGTCTGACATAGTAGTAGTAAAATGTGCACAGGTTTTAGTCACAAACAAAATTCTCTATTTCCACAGCAGCCACTCGGAGAGATTAGCTTAATCTCTTCATGATTTTGTGGTATGTTGCTTTGTCACTGTGCCATGAATGTCTGAGGTTCTGACTAAGACAGAGAAAAAGGAGATTGTTGCTCTGACTAATGAAAATGTAAACAAAACAGCAACTTATAGAGGAAGAAGAATGAATAATATAATCCAATAGGATAAAATCTAAAGTTATGTTTCAGTTTAATCTGAATTAGATTTCACTAAATGAAAAGTAAGAGAAATTGATTTTCCTTCCCTCCAAAAAAAATATTATTACACATGTATGTCACTTAAAACATATGAACAATGAAATCGGCAATTTTCATCCCTTAAGTGTTTAAAATAAATAAACCTTACAGTTTATCAAATATATGGGATGTAGTTTGGAAAAATGCAACCAAAATATATAAAAGCTATGAGTTTATTAACTAAAATTATAGATTTGCAAAAAATAAATACTTAATTCCTGAAAGATTGAATCAAAGTGACATATTTTCCCGAGAGAGTGAAATAATATTAATAACAATTTATGGCACATTTAAAACAATTATGTTTAAAAGAGAATAAAACCTAAAACCTGCTTAATGGATTTAAATCAAGGATGATAAAAACAAAACAACATCCTAACTTTCAGAATCAGGACTAAAATAGCACCTGACACAAAGTTATAAATGGTTGGCTTACAGCAAAATAGTAACTGGTTCGCTGTTTATTGACTAGAGTTAAAGTGACCTGCGTGATAAATAGACTGAAAGCTGTCCATTTTTACTGTTGACCAAGTTACAGGAGGTTTTGGGAAAAGATGGGCAGGTTAAGGGTGCCATGAATCTTCCTAAACCCCCCTCCAGTGAGAAAAAGGGCCTGGACACACATGAAGGTTTGCATGCAACAATTACGTTTAATCATTTATGTTATGGCCATTTGTTTGTGTTTTGTTTGTCTTATTTGTTTGTCTTATATGTTGTCTGTAGTGTCTGTGGATCCACTCTAACCATTGTATGTTGTCCATTTGTGAAATGATAGTTTAGTTATTTTTTGTCTTGGTAAAAATAGAAATGAGTGAATAATTAAGGTTAAACTGTAAAATAAGGACAGTTTCTAGTTTCTGTGGCTCATTCTTTTCCCTAACCTGTTTTCAAAACAAAGCAGGAGTTAAATGTGTTAAAGATAATGCACAGCTGTTTAAATTGGTAATAAAGGGGATTGATATAAGGTTCAAATATCACAACAAATAAAGTTTAATAAGACAGATTTAAAGACAAAAAATTAAATCAAATGAACAGATTTTGCTTGTTTAACAATAATTGGGCATTTCTTCAAATAATCAAGGACCTGTGTCATTATTTAAAAGCTAAATGCTAAAGGTTCGCTGTTTCTTCACCTCATGAAACTCTTGTTTCTGGTTCTTTGATTTTGCTTTGCCTTGGAAACATCGTTCTTGAAATCGGATGGAAAGCCTATATTCTTCTTCCACACACATCATGTCTAGTGGAAGCAACAGAGAAGGCTGTGCTTGTTTACATTGCTGCAGCCCATGACACACACTGTCCTCCTCCCTCCTCTGCTGAGGAGAAGTTTGTTTGGATTTCTGCAGGTGCAGAAGTGATAAGGGTACCGAATACTAAGGAAGTACATTTACTGGGTAAGTTTAAAATTATGGAATAATGTGTGACAAAGTTTAAAGTTCAAATTTTAATCTAAAATTCTTTAAGCTACATGAAATTATTTTGATCTACTATTGTTTGTGAAAGGGTAAGATAACATGATCTGTCCTTCTCCCAGCTCCTTTAATTCAGCATGTTGGTAACTTTGACTCCCAGTTTTCCTCTACATGAGCTCATGACGGGTCAACCCCTTCCTGGACCACAGAACGGACCAGACCTCTGACCTCTGGCCAGACTGGGACTGACAGGTGACACATTAAAATGACCTACGAGACCTTTTTTTCTCTTAGAGACGGCTTTACAAAGCGCGACCAAGGTGCTGGAGACCCTGATGGTGACTATCATACAGCCACCCATCCTTCAGCAGGAGGAGGTGTGGCTCAAAGTCATCAAAAGAAAGTGATCAGAGCTTATCTGGAGCTCATCAGGAAGGAACCAGGAAAAGCTTCAACAAAGCAAACCAGAATAAAGGGGCAGAATAATCCCCTCTGATTGGTTAATTAACACATCAGTAGTCCACCTGATATGTTGAGGACCAACTTCACTCTGTAGACTACCCGATACTTACTCATTATAATACCTGTACCAACCGACCATTATGTAGAGAAAGACAAAGACTCCCACTTACACAGTGTCCCTGACATCAGCTTTGGCTTTTTGATTTTTTAATCATGCCAAATATGAATGAGAAGGGAAATGTCGTGTGATGTAACGTATTTTAATGAAAGATTAACATTTTAGTATCTTAGTGTTTGATATTACTTTTCTTGATAAAAAAAGAAAGTCCAAGTGTTAGATGACCACCTGATGGCTGATGGAAAGTATTGGCAGAGATTTCTGGATTAGAGAATGAACTCTGATGATCGGGTCATCTCAGCTACCATTGGGAAAGAGGAGCGCTGAGATTAAATCCTCCAGCTTTTCAATGTGTGCTTTGACTGAGCCTGATTCTGAGAAGAGCTGAACTTGTCATCTGCGTGAAACATTTTTGTGTTATGATTTTAACATTTTGCATAGAGATTGATCTTTTTTACTTTTAATGAAGCTCAGATTAATAATTTGACTTACACTTTGTAGAGATGAAGGGGTCTATTGTTTTGACTGATTTGAACTTTTCTCTTTCCAGGGAAACAAAAAGGGTAACTGATAATGATAAGAACTAAAAATTTACATTTTCAGTAAATAGATATTTTACCATAAAAGTATCATAATGGGGGAAAACAGTTAAAATATTTTTTGCCAACTAAGGTGTGATTCCAGGGCTCTTTTTATTGGCAAACATATTTTAGCTATCATAATCTTTTCCATAATTTTCTCCATCTATTATAATCATTAAACATTTGACCTATTTGTATATATTTGTGGGATTTTTTATTTATTATTATTTTTAATTATCTTTTTTTGTTTTTTTTGCTTCTTTTTTTTAGTTTTTAGCTTTTACATATACTCACAATTTTAGTTTCTTAGTTTTTTATATTCATAAATTTTCCTTTTTTATATTATATCGATTACACAAGGATAATATCCTTTTATAATCTAAAGGGTGGACTGTTGTTGGAAAATTTTTATCTTTCTCTCTATTATATATACTAATTTATCCTATTTACCTCACTATAAAAGTTTTCACTCAGTCTGTTTGTCTTTTAAGGCCACACATTTCTCTCCAGGCTGGTGTTGCGTAGACCAGACATAGCTTCTTCCCATAACAAATCAGGTTCCTTCTCAAGGTTTATTCATAACATGTTACTGTTAACCAAAGTGAGTGTAATTTGTTTTGACTCTGACTGCTTTACCATTGTTGTAAGTAGGGGGGAACGAACCCTACTTCAGAGAGATCAGAACAGAGCAGAATGCTATGCCATGAAGGCTGTATGATGAACTGTTCTCTTTTTGCAAAGATATGAATAAATGTGCCGACTGAGTGAAATCCATCGCTCTCTGCTTATTTAACTAGGATGAATAGTTGAATACTTTTTTCCCACCACAACACCACACACATGGTGCCACCCATAGATACCGGTGATTGTGTCCACCAACATCACATGCTTGTGCACATACACCCAGACAGAGAGAGAAAGTATCAGAAGAGCACAGGATGAACATGTTCAAATGTTTAGCGCCTACACAGCCTTTTGGAAAAACTCAAAAAATCTAAAGTTACACAAATGAAACCAATGGTTGATGTTCTCAGTTATAAAACCTGAAACACAGTTACAGTTCTGGACCAAGTTTACTAGCCTGGGGTCTGTTGGGTTTTTAATGGGAGCAAAAAACAAAAGCATAAAATAAAAAACAGGGCAGTTGTTCATCGTTTGATAGATTACGTGTGACTCTGAACCAAGAGCCATTTCTAAAGGTGGAAACTCCAGATACAGCAGATAGAAAAATAAAGGTGCACCGATTTTCTTAGTTTGACGAGATTGGTTATCGGCCGATACTTAGATGTGAAACAGATCTCAACCATTAATCTTACCTGAAAATCAGCCGCTGTGAATGATCCCAACATTACATTTATATTTGTATTATCTTATGAATTTAAAACAGGTTTTGATTGTTTCACAGATATCGTTCTTTTTCTGATTTAATGAGAATGAAAGATTTAAGGTTTATTGTGAACTAATAACTGTCCTTAAGAAAATATTGCAAATATTCATCACATAATTTATATCAGTCAAAATCAGAAACAGAATATTAGTCTTTATAAAGACTGATTTTCAGCCAGAAAACAACAACCAGTGCAGCTCTAGAAATGTGATCCCATCTCAATATAACTGAAGCTTAAAGTGCACTGCCTTCATTTTTAAATCATTGCTGAGATAAAACTGTAAAGGTTAAAAACAAAAAAATATCAACCAGTCAATTATGGTTTCTGTGTCACTTACAATATGATAATTAAAAATGTATTAAATAGAACATCTTCAGTACAGAGGCCATAACAGGGGCCATCAGTTATTTAGGGCCACTGACCCCTTCTGTCAAAACTGAAGAAAGTGAGGACATTCCCATGTGTCACAGAGTACATGTGAATGAATAATGTGTTTGCTCAATTATGTGAGGTGGGCTGTGCCTCTACCTCAGTTCAAACAAAGGATTGTGGTAAACTTTATAGCTCCTAACTGCCAGTTAGGAATGCTGGGAGGTCCCTTTGCTAAATAACTGGATAGGAAGCTGTTAGGTTCAAAAATGTAGGTTCGTAAAAGAAGGACTGAATACACAGTAATGGATTTTCAACAACAGCTTCCTGCAGGAGGGGAATTAGCCAAACCCAACACTCCAACTCTCTCTTTCCCCCGGACCTCCTCTGCAGAGCGCTATTTATTAAAAAAACATGACACATGGTTACAAAACAGAGTATTGTTCTGAAAGGACAATTGATCAGGTCATAAGACAGGATGCTCTACTGCCTGAATCACAAGGCAGAGCTCTCTCCTCTTGACTGAATCACAAGATAGAGTGGTCTCCTGATTGAATCATAAGACAGAGTGAAGCATCTCATTTCTCTAATGTTTTATACATACATTTTATAATCATCATTGAATAAACCTAACATTTCCCTCCTGTTGTGCATATAAACATCAGCACATAGCACATCAAGAAAGATTTTTACTACACACATCGTAAATGCATTGCAGATAGGGAATTCAGTAATCAAAGATCAATATGCAGAAAACAAAAATATGAAAAGGATTCAAATGTAAAACTTAAGCAAAAATGTAAGATTTATCAAGAATGTAAAAAGCTTCAAAAATCTGTCCCTTGAGTAGGCAAAACCTCTCCAATAGAGGAAAATTCCTACCCGATCCTTCCCTCGGAAGCGATCTTCATCCCTGTAACAGATTACACAGTTGCAAATCATCCGTATCCTCACAAGCATCTTGGTGTACTTGAACATAAGTAACAGCTGAATAGTGGATTAGAGTGGATCCTATCATTCTCTGAATCATTGACTGTAGACATGGTATTAAGCAACAAATAAAAAGGAAAGATATGGGTGTGGTAATGTGGCTCTTTTGTTTTATTTTGAAGTTGGTTTCATGTCTTGTTTTTCTGATTTGAAGTTGTTTGCTTCTCTTGTTGGATTTAGTTTGGGTTTGCTGTGTTGCATGTTTTCTTCTTATTTTGTTTTGGTTCTGAGGTGACGTTGCCACATGCACCCGGAGACCCCGTGTCGGCAGCACAGGTGTTCTCCATCAGCTGAGCAGCATACAGACGGTGGTGTTGGTAATAAAGAACAGCTGCGCAGTTGAAGAGGGAGAAGAAAGCCGGACAGAGCACGGGGGAAAGGAGCTGCAGACGGAGAGAGGACCCGTGCAGTGAGGACGCGCGCAGGGTGTTGGAGAATCCAGAGAGTGCCGGACAGAGCCAATAGGTTGGTCCGGCCCTGCCCTGGAGAGACAGAAAGAAGAAGCGGCCCGGCGTGTTGGCACCAAAAATGTTGGGTTTTAATCCAGAGAAATGTGAGTTTAAAAGATTAAAGGAAAATGATCAACACAGAGGAGCAGGGTTTTGTGACGTCAGCGTGTGTGCGGGTGGAGAGAAGAGATGCTTGCTTGGAAAGCCATCACCTTCTCCCACAGATCCCTTCATAGCAAAACCTTTTATTAACAGTTTACAACATCAAACAGGCGGGCCTAAAACAGAAAAGCCAGTAATCATTGTCTGGGAGGATGCAGGTAACAAGATAGTGTGGATTGACCAACTGGCTGGATGGAAGTCACACAACCCTGCAGTGCTGCCTCACTTGACCTACAGGAGGTCATAAAAGTTTATGCTCCTTCTGGTTGAAACACAGGATAGTTATCACTCTAACAGAGAGAGAGAGAGACAAGGGCCCGGCGTGTTGGAGAGAGAGAGAGAGAGAACGGCCCGGCGTGTTGGAGAGAGGACTGCATGCTCCATTCGCGCCAGCTAAGAGTACACCCCTTTTTACAGACTGTCCACTGACTCTGCTGTTCCTGACTACCCTGCATTTTTTAAAATCTTTTTTATCTTTTAACTTATTTTATTTATCAAACTTTTTTAAGTGAACTCTTTTTAAAAAAAGAAAAATCGATGATTGAACTTTTAAATCTAATAAAAATTTTTAAGGCTCTGCTCACAATCGCCGCAGTCTCTTTTAGTTTGTTTTTGGATGACCACACCTCTCCGGGGTGCCACATGAGGAACAATCCTACAAATGGTAAAGCTATCTTCATCAGCACCTGCCACCATGATCACATGGTAAACCAAATTGTTGGTGCTGGACTTGCACCGGAGGTGTGAACAGTCTTGTTCAAACCTTCAGCAAGTTTCCCATCTTCACCAGTTCCTCCAGGGGCGCCCTATGGAATCTAGAGACTGGATTAGGTTAGTTTCTTCTGGCGTTGAGATGGCTCTAAATTGCTTAAAGGAGAAGTTCGGTTTTTTACACTTTAAGCCCATTTTCTGTAGTGTCCAAGATTCTCGACTCCGACGTCGAGAATCAAGAATCCACCTTTCGTATTCCATTTTCAGAGTTTTTTAAAGTGTTTAACAGAGACGTTAGCACCTCGACGTCGGAGTACACAGAGTGAAGCGAAAAGACTACAACTGTGTAAACAGGCCCCATTTCCGTTTCCGGTGGCAGCGGAATATTGACTATTCC
>JAGKQL010000041.1:40158499-40185824 GCA_018398635.1 Cyprinodon brontotheroides | reverse complement strand
GAACAGGGAACAGGTGAGGTTAGTGGAGACATGAGGACCCTGGAGAGCTCTGCTGATGGAAACAAACTGAGATCCAAACATCCAGACTGAGGAACACTGCTGAAGAAACTCTGAGAGGTTTTCATGTTTAGTTCAGGAACATCTAAGTTTGGCCTTTTTTTCAGTGCTTAGTCCTGTTTCTCTTCTAGACATAGCCATGGGCTCAGCTTTCACTCTAACTAACTGCATATGTTCTCTTTCATCCTTGTTGACATGACAAAAAGCTCAGGGATCATCTGTTTAACTGTTTATTTTTCCAAGTCAGAGCCTCCTATGGAGCTATTCTACAGTTACCTTTTCTAACATATCTCTTTATAGATCAGTGCTACTATATTTCTTTCTGTATCTCTGCTTCTGTCTCCTTGAACCCCAGTCGGCCTCAGCAGAAGGCCGCTCACACTGAGCCTGGTTCTGCTGGAGGTTTCTTCCTGTTCTGCTGAGAGTTTTTCTTCTCCACTCTCCCTGCATGCATGTTTGGTGTGACGGATTGCTGCAGAGTCAACAAAACAAGGTAGCAAATAGTTGCTGTTGCTGCATGCTCATCCAGGGGGAGTCAAACCAGCAAAGTCAATAACAATCAGCCTGGTTTCCTTAGATAGAAAACATTCAATGATCTGTATGTATTATTTGATTTAATTGTCTCTCTAAAGTGTCTTGTTATGGAGGAGAATCACTGAAAAAGAAACATTTCAAATGAAACATTTAAATCACAGTTAAAAATCCAAATTAAAAAGCATTTTCTATTGTAAATATTGTATTAATCTGTTATAAATATTGCAATTTGAAAAGTTTGTTTAAACCCTATTTCTAAATGGAGATTCAAAATCTATGATTCATCAATGTAAATATAAATACCTTTCTTCATTAAAAAAATTTTAAAAGATAATGCCCTTCTTCAATCTTTCATCTTGCATTTTCTTTATACTTTATCATCTCCATTTAGCATTTCAATGAACCTGGCAAACAGTGTGCTCAGGGATCAGAAGGGCCACGCCGTGCTATTTTGCAGGTTCTCCCACTTAAAAACATTGAGGGGTCTGAAATTATCGTAGGTGCATGTCTGTGAAAATCCTTTGTATGATACAGCTGCAAATAAGAATTTGAACATCTGTCTATCAGAATTCTGACCATGAAAGACCTGTTAGTCTGCCTTCAACATATCCACCTCCACTCATTTTATTATTCTAAATTAGATGCACCTGTTTGAGGTCGTTAGCTGCATAAAGACACCTGCCCACCGCACACAATCAGTAAGAATCCAACTACTAACATGGCAAATACCCAAGAGCTGTCCAAAGACACTAGAGACTAAATTGTACATCTCCACAAGGCTGGAAAGGGCTACCGGGAAATTACCAGGCAGATTGGTGAAAAAAGGTCCACTGTTGGAGCAATCGTTATAAAATAGAAGAAGTTAAACATGACTGTCAATCTCCCTCAGACTGGAGCTCCTTGCAAGATCTCACCTAGTGGTGGGGTCTCAGTTATCCTAAGAAAGGTGCAAAATCAGTCTGGGACTAGATGGGAGAAGCCGGTCAATGACCTGAAAAGAGTTGGGACCACCGTTTCCATGGTTAGATGTCATGGTTTGAAATCATGCATGCGACTGAAGGTTCCCCTGCTTAAACCAGCACATGTCAAGGCTTGTCTTTAGTTTGCCAACGACCGTTTGGATGATCCAGAGGAGTCACGGGAGAAAGTCATGTGATCAGATGAGACCAAAATAGAACTTTCTGGGTCATAATTCCAGTAAACGTGTTTGGAGGAAGAGAATGATGAGAATCCATCCCAAAAACAATTCATCCCTACTGTGGAAGCATGGGGGGGGTGTGTGTAGCGATCAGTGCTTTGGGGGTGTTTTTCTGCACATGTATTGACAGGGCTGACTGCACTGTATTAGTTGGTTAGAGGATTTACCGGGGCCATGTATTCTCGAGATTTAGGGGAATAACCTCCTTTTCTCAGTTAGCATTGAAGTTATGAGGTGAGGCTGGTTCTTCCAATGTGACAATGACCTCTCAAGCTCACAGCCAGGATTTATCTCAAGGAGTGGCTCTGGAAGAAGCATATCTAGGTTCTGGCGTGGCCAGTCTCCAGGACCTAAACCCCAAATGAGAATCTTTGGAGGAAAGCTTCAAACTCTGCGTTTCTCAGCGACAGCTCCAGAAACCCGACTGCTCTAGAGAAAGATGTCTGTGGAAGGAGCGGGCCAAAATCCCTCCTACAGTGTGTGTGTGTGAAAACCTGATAAGAATCTCACAGGAAATGCTTCTGACCTCTGGGAATTACAAACACAGTTTACTATGCCAAATATTAACTCCCTGATTTTTTCTCAGATGTTCCCAATCATCATTTCCAGAAGCTGCATCACATGGAGAATAGTAAAAAGCAAAAACATATTCTGATTTCTGGATTTTTTTTTTTAATTTAGATTATGTCTCTCTCATAGTGGACATGCACTTACCATGACAATTTTCGACCCTCCATGATTTCTAAGTGGAAGAACTTGCAAAATAGCAGGGTGTTCTAAAATATTTTATTTTCCCCACGGTAAATGGAAGTGTACAGGCAAAACACAACAGCAAAAGGGATTAAAATGCAAATGAAAAGCGATATTGGCTGGCAAGTGCTGGGAAATGTGTTGAAAAACAAGTTTGACAAGGAAAGGTATTTATAATCAGATCCTGTGGATTTTAGCATACAAATCTCCAATTAGAAATAGGATTTGAAAATATATTTTCAAATTGCAGTTTTTAATATTGAAATAGATTTACAAATGGTCTTACATACTTCAATTTAAAATGTCCCATTACAAAATTATTAAAAAAATTTATTTTTAATAACTGTATTTTTTCATATTCCAACCTGTTATGCGTTTTGTCTTCATGTTCTGCATCTAAAATAATTTACATACTAGACTATGGATTATAACAAAAATCAGGATCATCTGCAATGAACATAACCTGCATCCATGTCAGCAGTAAAAGCAAGTTTTACTATTCAAATACACGTCCTTGAAGAAGTGTGACGAGTCGCTCCACTAAGACGTTTAGGTGAAGGTATGGAGCACCAGAAGTCTGATTTAGCTCTCTTTAGATGACCTCTGTGATTTCCTTACATCTCAGGGTCAGGATGACTGGTACCGTGATGCTGACATGTACATCTGCATTATCCCGTACGGTAAGCCTATGGGAGGATTCTGGTCCCTGATTGGTTTGATGAGCATATTGGAATTAAAATTCAAGAGGTTCTGTAAACACTTAAAGCAAATACTAAGAGTAAAGTAGATATTTCTATGTAAATATATTAATCACTGGGAACAATGTATTTACATTTATTTCAAATAAAATATTGATTTCACATGAACCATGGAAGAACTATGTGTTTTTATTTACTATGTCCATCTGAGACAATTATTCATTGCAAACATCACTGATGTTGCCATAGCAACAATAAACCAGTCATTTTTAATGATTTGTCAGTGAGCGCTTGTTTTCATGCAGGATGTCCTGCAGCTGCATCCCACATACTTTACATTAATAAATACAGTTATATTTGGGATTTCTGGATGTAAAGTGAACATTTTAGAAGCACAGTGCAAAAGTTGCCCAGAGATGATCAGAACTGAACTGATTAAAGCAGCACTTTTTATTTCTTTCCTAAATGTTTGCAGAGATGAGCTGTTAAACCATCTGAACCAGGTGAACACTTAAGATGTTTGTTTCTGTTTTTTTTTTAAACTTTCTCCATCCATATATTCATAGTTTTCATCAGTTTCTAAAACCCAGAATTATATATTTTATGTAGATTAACCTTTATTAGTGTGACCATTCCTCTCCATTCATTAACAGACAAGAAGATGCATTTTTTTGTCTTCCATTTTCCAGCCTGATAAAAGGAAGCAGACAAACCAGGGTTCGGTCCGGTACAAATATTTATTCTGATACAAAGAGTGACTGTGACGGCAGTAACAGCAGAACCTGTTTGTCCAAATCTACAAAAATAAAGGATTTCAGTAGAAAACAGCAGACAGCTGCTGGGCCCTTATATCCTCACAGTTTGTTTTTATTTTAACACTCCAAGGTTTTAAGGAGTCTGCAGGAATCACAGCGCTGACCCATGATCCTCAGCAGCAGGCCGCCGGCCAATCAGGTTCAAGCTCATAGCAGTTATTCTTTACAGACTTGTTAAAAATATTGAAACAATAAATTAAAAAGGAGATGCTGTAACCTTTATACAGGAAACTGAAGCCAAATGTAACAAAATCCTCTGATCTTACAGTTTTCATCCACTTCTCCTTCCACACAGATTCATCTCTTAGTTTGATATCATCTGGTTTGGACTAAATGTTCACATCTTGAAGCATTTAGTTAATTAGTTTGTTAACGAAGCTGTAAAAACTTCACTAATTCTGTATCACTATTGTAGTTAAAGTTCTTTTAACTTTAAGTTTAAAGCAACCTAGTTTTCTTGATGCCATCGTAGTTTGGATTCCGTTAAAATTGTGCTTCCCGTCTGCTTCACAGAAACAGGACCACTTCATTTCATTAGCAGATCTCTAAAGTATTTACCGCTCTTAAAATGCCAGTTTAGTGATGTAAAAATGAGACCATGATACATAATTTAAAATAATTTCCACATTTAATGCGTGATTTATCTTGCTTAACTTCAAACTAACATCCTTAACCTAAACTCTGCTGAAGCTTTGATCCAGTTGCAGATTTCAGTCTCTGTTGGTTAGAATCAATCAGCCAGATTTCTAATAATTCTCCAGATTTGTCAGATTATGAAGACGTCTCTTCTTCACTGCCCTCCTCGGATCATTTCCAGTCAGGTTATGTTCTGGACTTTAACTAGGCCGTTATAAACCCTGATTTCCCCTCCATGAAATCGTCCCTTAGTTGTTCTGAATGTAGATTTGGTCTCACTGTGATGTTGGAAAATTAAATCCTTCAAATTCAGCTTTCATGCTTCCATCATTATGTTTCACTGTTATTTTGGTTTTATTCAGTGCAGGCTGGGTTTAATTAAGATTTTTGGACTCAGAACCAGAATTTGAGGCTTGGTTTTATCGGACTGCATAAATAAGTTTCAGCCTGGCTTCCATATTCTCTTTAAAATAAAACATTTCTGTTCTTCAATCTCTCTCCTTGGTCCAGACATGTGGGGATGATCATCTCAGGTGAAACAGAACCAGAACTGCTCTGGATGTTCCTGCCGCCCCTTCAGTGTTTGTGGACCTGTAGACTCCTCTCCTAGTACTTCCTTTCATCTTTTTATGTGATTTGGACAAACTTCCTGTTTTCCCTTTTTGTATTACTTGGGGGGTTTTCTTCTGACTGATATCTTTAAACACTGAAATCATCTGATCCTCTGGAACCTCTCTGCTAATGGACTTTAGCTAAATAATGAAGGTGAGTAAATGTGAGGAAAATCCACCCAGAAAAGCAGAACTTCTCCTTCAGATTCATCAGATTCCCTTTACCTGTCTGCAGGTCTAAAACCTGGGCGCTCAAACTGGACCTCAGGTTGCCTCTAAATGTTAGAGGCTGCACAAACTTATGCAAGTTGGTCACTTCAGAATTTCACAAATTCATTTTTCTTCACTTCACCATCAGATTAGTTTGTGTTTCTGTTGAATTGTTCAGGATAAATGTCACATTAAATGTATATAAACTTAAAAATGGTTCATCATCACTAAAAGCTGACATTTTTCCTGGCGTGTGTAAAATTTTCATCTTAGTTTAAAGCTATCTACTCATATTAAAAAGAAAATCCACATCCTTCAATATAAAATAAATCTTCACCTTTAAACATTTGACTAATTTTATGCAGGATGTTTTTAACCTTAAACTGCCTGGAATAAAAATGTTGAGTTTTCAGCCTGAAAATCAAAATCCTCCCAATTGATGAGATCAGCTGATGAGGGAGCAGCATCTTTAACTGAGGAAAATGTTGATGATGTCATATTCCTGATGGATCCGTGCTGCAGGCGGCGCCGTCATTCAGACCCAATCATCAGTGGTTGGTTCCGTTCGCTGCCGTCCGCTCTCCATGAAGGGGTCAGACTCTGCTGCTGATTGGCTGATGGAGAGTGGACGCTGCGTACAGGAACTGAGGTCAAGTGTTACCAGTTGTATGAAGCCTCAAACAGCAGGTCCAGTAGAACCGGTCTGAACCTGCTGAACGGGCCTCGTTGGACCCGTCAGGAGTTCCAGGTATTCGTAGTTCTGGGCTGCAGAGAAACGCAGCCTGTAACAGATTTAGGTTCTTCAACAAAAACGCACCATCAGAGTCCTCTAGACCCATTGCAACACTCCAGAACCAACAAACAGGAAGCAGCAACGTTTGGCACCAGAACCAGCAGAGCAGCAGCGTGAAGGTCAGAACCCAGAGAGTTTAAGGTCTAAAAACGGCTCTGGAGGAGTTTTCAGTCCACAGATCGGATCTCAGATCTGATAGAACCTCCTAAGAACATTATTAGACCTGAAGCTAAGTGGGAACAAACGGTACTGGATCAGAACTTCCAACCGGGCCCTATTTTTACAGGTTTTTCTCTCAAACAGCCAGACTTGTTCCTCTCTGGAAGTGTGTTGACCAACAGTTTCCGGGCTTTCTTCACATCCTGTTCATCTGCTGGACATGAACAGGAACAACAGCTAAAGTCCAAAGGAAACCTGTGGAAGACCCACAGGAAGCCCGGAGAACTGCTGGACCAGAACACAGACAGGATGGGCCGAATCAGAGGAAGGAAAGTCTGAGAGCAGAGCTTTGGATCAGAACATCTAACAGCTGCTGTTTGTTTACGGCTCTGGACAGATTAGTAAACAACCAAACAGATTAAAATCTGACCTGACATCAGTGGAAGTTAAATTACGGAGCTCAGAGAACAGAACTCTGTTTCCTCAGCGGTCTCGGCTCGACCCGATACTGAAGTTTTTTTAATAACGCGTTAAACTACATATAGGGCTATCCTCCTCATCTCTAAGTTTTCAGTCTCTTGAAGCCAAGAGTCCAAAACCGTCTGACCCAGGAGGTTTCCATGCTTCTGGTTCTGGTGAACTGACCCTTTAACAGCACATTGGACCTTTAAATGCTTTGCAGCAGACGCCTGCTGACTGTTTGTATCACGGCTGTTAGTGTTAATGATGATGATGAAGACAGACTCAGCTTAGGACTTCTGACATCAGAGCTTGTTGCCATGACAGCAGCATCCATCCAAGGGGAGGTCAGAGTGGACGCTTGTGACAGAATGAAGCTGTTAGATTGTGGTGAACAGAATCAGAACCAATCCTGAATGGACCTCCCTCTGGATTCAGAAGCAGGTTCTGTTTCCACTTCTTTACTCCGAGCAGCAGCAGATAGAACCGTCAGTTCACACCGGCTGGAAGAGCAGCGTTCGGTCCTCCCTCTCTGCGGTCGGGATGATGCTGGGGAGCAGCGGCAGCGAGCTCCTGGGCAAGGCACCGCCCGTCCTCAGGTAACAGGAGACAATCTTCTGGTCCAGACGCAGCTGGCGGGGGATGCTGTCCAACGGTTTGGGATCCAAATCCAGGATGGAGACGGAGGAGGAGAAGGCCTGAGGTCTGAAGTCCCTGAGATGCTTCTGAGAAGAGAGGCTGGAGGAGGAAGAGGAGGGTTAACGACCAGGAGGAAGGTCAGCTGGCGTCAACAATAAAACATCACAAAATTACTGTTTTTAAAGATGAACTAATTACGCAACCAGAAACACATCCGGGTCCCCATTGATTGTCTTCAATTAAAAAGACTGAAATTACTTAATATCTCCTTAATTGTAATAAACTTACTAAATACTATTAATGTATAAAATATTATTAATGTTTCCTGAGTGAAAAATGTTTTTCTCATCAGTTTTTTCACTCCTCTGTGTCTGATCGTTCCTGGAAATGGGATCTTATCGTACAACCAGCAGCTAATTTTTTTTAGTTTTGAATTCATAAATAAATAAAACTGCATCATCTAAAGAAATACAAATAATATGCAGATAAACACTGTGGAATCATATTTTGCATGTCGATAAGGACGTCAGACAAGCAGTTTAATGGAGAGAATGTAAAACATGTAATTCTCTAAGAAAAGTTGTTAAACAATTTTTCTAAGATGTATTTTGGTGTTCTTTGATTATTTAGAGATAAAAACAGATACTTTCAGTTTTATGATTTCATTCTTTATGGCGACCTGGATGAATGTCTGGTTGCATACATGAAAACGAGCTGATGTCATGGATCGTGACTCCGACCATAAAACTTCTACTCATCCAAAGACAGAACGTTAACACATGAAGCGCAGCCTCACTCTTCATCATCGTTCTCCTCTTCAACGCCCGGAACAAGAGCAGCCATGATGGAGCAATCTTTAGCAGTCATGGCAATCCGGTACTGATGGACCTGCAGAGAAGAGGAGAGAACTGAACAATTAAGATCTGAGCAAAGAAACTTCTCAGCGTCTCACTATCGGCTATGTCCATTTGGGTCAGAACCAAAGAAAGTGACCTTTGCTGCAGCGTACTCCACAGAACCGTCGTCCTCCATCGAACTTTTCTGCACTTTCTCCAGGAAGTTCTGGTCGTACGGCCCGTCTATCTGGAGGCGGGTCCTGGCGTAGAGAGAGAGAGACATCAGAGCCAAAGCTTACCTGTCAGGACAGTTTTTCCTTCAGGTTCTGGTCGACCCGGTCCTACCTGTCCTTAGGGAAGTCCTGCAGGTGTTGCTCCAGTCGGCGGTACAGAGGATAAAGTCCTTCGATGTCCAAAGTGTCCAACATCTGAGTCTGAAGGATCCTGGACAGAACGCTGTTGGTGGGTAAACCCTGAGATCCTGCATCACAGAGACAGACGGCTTCATTAAACCAAGCTGACGGTGGTTCATCATAGAAAGAATTTCAGGAACTCCTTTTGATCGACAAGATCAAAAAAGATCCTAGAAAACTGTTGTGCCATATGCCATGATCATGGTTGTTGGACATTGCTGTAAGACTTCTGCAAGCCTACGTTTGGCTTAGAGCTGAATAATTTTCGGTAATAAACTCTTATATTTTGAACAGAAGTTGTGGTGAATTTATTCCATGTATGTGCAGAATTAACTGTTTGACCATGATTTGAGCTAGAATTATCTTTCATTTATTGTTCTAACACACAGCTAGTAGAGCGTGTGTTCATAAACAATATATAACAGCCCAAGTAATATCTGATAAAATAAAATTTTTACCCCCCCTTCCGGGGAGGGCAATAATCATAAAGTATGGGAATCGAATGTAAGTGATTCATAATATAATTATGGCATCCAACCTGGATTGGCATTGAAAATAAATCCGCAAAAAAACCAAAACCTTTGGAGGAACAAGGCAGCAATAAAATCTGGACCCAACTCTGTATTCAAACAGAAATCTGGGCTGAATGTCCTCATTTCTGGGATAAATGCTGAAATGTTTTATTAACTCTGAATAATTCCACTTTAATATTTCGTTTTAAAATGGATTATCTTTTTTTTATCTCTCTGTCTGATTGAAGAAACGAGCTCTGATGATCTTTAGTTCTGCTTGAGGAGAAACTGACCATGCCGAACTCGCTCAGTGTTGAACAGACTGGCATCACAGAAGCTCCGCCCCCCTCCTGCTCTGTCCGTCACCTGACCTCCATCTCCTCCCGAGGCGCTCAGCAGGGCGTTCACCAGGACCTTCAGACACAGACCCAGCTTCACTGTTAACTCAAACGTTTGCTTTCTGTTTCAGAAACAGTTTTGACCCACCAGTCCGACTGGACCTGAGGCAGCTTTACCTGGATGAAGTCGTTCAGGACGGCTTTGGTGGTAATGTGACCATTGATGCGGTTGTTTCCACGCAGGAAGTAGGGTCTGAGGTGATGCAGCAGAGCGTTCAGGTCGGGCGACTCGTCGCTGCCCTCTTTACTGCTGTAAATACACTGACCCCCCTGGAACACAGAAACAGATATGAGTCCGACTGCTGCAGAACCTCACAGCTTTCCACAGTTTCTGCTTTAGACCGATTAGGTTTTATTAAAAATCAAACACCTTCGGCCCAGATAGCTGAGAAACAAGACAATAAAAGAGCTTCATAGTCTTTTAAGGTGAGAATGACCCATAGAACAAAGACTTATTAAAAAGTTTGACCAAAAATGTCAAAGAACCAAAGTTCTGCTTCACCTTAAACACTTTGAGGTTGTTCTGTGGTTCTTCTATCAGGTGCCGGATGGCGAAATGCATCCTCTGTCTGTTTCTGCACAGGAGAAGAAGAAATCAAACCAATCAGATCAGGAGACAACAAGCCTCTGGAGAACACAGAACCAGGAAAGCAGACTGACATTTGTCTCTGTAGAAACACACGGACAGTGAAAGCATCGTCAGTGGACTCACCCTGAGAACAGGTCCAGAGGACAGTACAGACTGCGTCTCTTCCACTTCCCATTGGCCACCTGGACAGATGAGACAGAGAACTGATTAAAAACTGTTCGGTACAGAGAAGAAAAGAGAAGCCATGTTCAACCATCCAACCTGGTGAAGGAAGTATCATCAAAAACTGATCACACCTTGACTGAGAACATCTCAAACCAGGAACAGGTCCATTAGGTCCTTTCTTAAACAGGTCCTTGACAGTTTTTAAAGTTTTCTGAGTTTCATTTTTGAGCATTTCCAGTTGAGGTCATACTGAGTGCATGACCAGGCTGTGCATTGTTTCTTCTTCTGTGTTATAAGACAGTGTCTTGCCCACGACCAAAATCTAATAAATTAGAAAATATTCACAAGGAGTATATCATGTTAATCTGATTAAAATAAAAATAAATCCAATTGGGAAAAAAGTTAAAACGATTAAATGTGGTTTATTTAACATAAGACCTCTTTCCTCAAAAAGTCTGCTAGTTAATGACTTGATTTGTGATAATCACATTGATTTATGTTGTTTACAGAAACTTGCCGGCAGCAAGAGGATTATGTAGCATAAATGAAGAAACTCCTTCTAGTTATTTAAATTTTCACATACCCAAAAGTTTTTAGATGAGTTTTCAGGGTTCCTCTCTGATTTGGTGTTAAATACTCAAAGGGTCGCCATAGTCGGAGATTTTAACATCCATGCTGACATTGAAGGCGATAGCTTAAGAGCAGCCTTTTAATGCTATCTTAGACACTATTGGCTTTGTTCAAAATGTGCAATAGTCCCACACAGATCTCATCTTCATACTTTGGATCTTGTGCTAAAATATGAAATATAGAAATAACAGTATTTCCTTAATACCCCGTCCTCTCTGACCAATTTTTAATAAACTTCAGGATTCATTTAACAAAGTTTTCCTCCCCCTAAAGAAGGTATCACTTCAGCAGATCATTATCAGATAGTGCAGTTTTAAATTGCCTTAGACAATGCAGTGTAGTTAAAATCCTTCAGCTGATCCTAAATGCTGCAGTCAGGGTTCTGACAGAAATTAAAAAGAGAGATAATATCTCTCCTATCCTGGCTTCTTTCCATTGGCTTCATATTAAATCCAGAATAGAATTTAAAATCCTCCTTCTCACATATAAAACCTTAAATGACCAAGCTCAATCTTTTTTCATGTGTCCCTAACAGTGTCTCAGGTTATCCTGAGCTATCTCTATAGTTATGCTGCTATAGGCTTAGACTTCTGGAGACATGCGGGAACTCCTATTTCATCATTGTGCTTCATTCTATCTCTATTCTTCCCCCACTCTGCAGAATCTGTTAGTTCAATCTCTAACGTTCTGCTCTCTGCTTTTTCTCATAGTAGCTTCATCTGGTCTGTTCCTGTTTGGCTGTGACTCCATCCTGGAGAAAAATATCAGCTGTGCTGCTGCCATCAACACCTTTGTTTCTAGATGTTGGAGCTTGGCCTGTTTTTCAGTGTAGTCCTGTTTCTCTGACCGTGACTGGCTGGATGTGCTCTCTTCATCCTCCTGACATGGGAGGAGCTGCCTTGGAGCTCATCTGCCTGGCTGTGTGTTTCCTGGTCGGGGCCGCCTTTTACAGCTGCTTTTTGTATCTCTGCTTCTGTCTCCTTGAACCCCAGTCGGCCTTCGCAGATGGCAGCTCACACTGAAGCCTGGTTCTGCTGGAGGTTTCTTCCTGTTAAAATTTAGTTTTCCTCCGCTGTCGCTACAAGCATGCTTAGTGTGAGGGATTGCTGAAGAGTCAATGATTTGATGCAATCAACTGCTTTTCCTAGTTAGAAAACTTTGAATCAATTTGACTTGGATGATCTGGTGAACTGTAAAGTGCCTTCAGATGGCATGTGTTGTGTGAATTGGCGCTATAGAAATAAACTGGTTTGAATTAAATTATTTCAATCTTTAAAACACCTTTTAGATTAAAGGTTTGGATCTAAACTAACAGTCTGGTTTCTGTTTTCATTATTGTTGTTAAATTTCCCTTAAAAGTTCAGGTGTTATTGTTTTGCAAAAAGAGAGGATACCTTTCATTTTTAAATGGAAATAATCTGGTTCTGTTTTCTAAGTTCTGGTGGACAGTGCTTAAAGTATTGCTGCTGT
Organism: Cyprinodon brontotheroides; assembly: GCA_018398635.1. Classification (NCBI taxonomy): domain Eukaryota; kingdom Metazoa; phylum Chordata; class Actinopteri; order Cyprinodontiformes; family Cyprinodontidae; genus Cyprinodon; species Cyprinodon brontotheroides. The sequence continues at coordinate 40,173,252 of JAGKQL010000041.1, read as the reverse complement.
TTAAATTTTTACCACTAGATGTCAGTGTAACTCAAAAAGCTGATGTGAAGTTTGAATGTAGAACTGAGGAAATGTTAAAGCTGGAGTCAGATCAGTAAGGAGGACTGTAAGGTCCATCAGAGGGAAATGAAAGAACATCTGAGGAGGTTCTAAAGCTGACAGGTCGACCATGTTCATGGCGTTCTGATCATGGGGGGAGCAGAAACCAGAGGAAATCAGCTCAGCCATAAACAGAACAGCTTTTGTTTTTAAATCAGTGATACAGCTTTTCTGCACGTCTCAGAACAAAGGTGTTGATTCAGCGGAAGGGTGAAGGCGGATCAAACAACATCAGAGGAGAGAAACCATCAGATTGTCTCAGAAGTGAGGCTCTGAGTGGCAGAGTTGCTGGATCTCTGTGTGTTTGGGTGTTTTTGTTCTTGCAGTCAAGAGAGAAGGTATTCTTTGTATTCTACTGGTAAAATAAGGACTTTGAAGTAAAGTGATTACTTTTTCTGATAAATAGGGGTTCAGTTTAGAACTATGGTGTTTTTTTTTTACTAAGATCCGAATTAGTTTCAACCAACATGGTTGTTAATCTTCCTGTGGTCCAACTGATAAAATACAATGAATAATCATAAAACATTAAGGAGGATTTGACAATAACACATGGTCTTCATCATACTTTACACACATAAACTTAAATTTCAAAAATTCGATTTCAGTGCTTTTTTAAAGAAAAATTCTTAGTTTTTTAATGTTTTTAGGCAATTTATTGCATTTTTTAATTGTTCTATAGAACAATTTCTGTAGAAAGTCTCTCTTAGCACAGTTTAAAATGAATCTTGTTTCACAAAATGATTCAGGTCTGCCCTGCGATGGACTGGCGAACTGTCCAGGGTGGACCCTGCCTGTCGCTCGTAGACAGCTGGAGAAAGGCACCAACACCCCTCGCCACCGCGCTTGGGACAAGCGTGACAGAAAATGCATGAATGGATGATTCAGGTCTTCCTGTTTGAAGGGTAAATTATACTGCAACATAACCTTCAACGGAGGCCATAGTAAAGAACGGCTTGTTTCAATAATATCTTAACACTAACTGAGCAGCCTTGTTCTGGAATACCTGCAACCTTAACAGATCTGATTTGCTGGCAGCAGACAAATATAACAGAACAGATTTCTGATAAAGAACTGAAGATGGAACAACCTGTTCAAACCAAAACTGTCGGAGAATAAAAGAGGAATATCTCCTTACCAGAGTAACACCTTTATCAATTTTCTTAATTACACTTTCAATGTGATGTGGATTATCATAAAACAAGTTTCTGCATCCAATTACTATTGATCTAGTTTTGCCAACATTCATTAGGTTGAGGATAGGGAAGGTATCTGAACCCTGCGTGTTCTCATGGCTCTACCTTGTAGTGCTGGTGCATGCAGTAGCGACACACTCTGGTCTTGATGTCCTTGCTGACGTGTTTGGGGGACGGCAGGAAGCCACATTTAGGCTGGAAGCAGAAAATCATAAAAAAAAAAAAGAGTGACACACTGACTTGTGTGGCTGACTCGTCCACTGAGTGGACTTTATGTGTACCTTGATCTCGATGCAGAGGGGCGGGCTGGGTGTTTGCTGGTGCAGGGTCGGAGACGTGAGGTTGGGCAGGCAGAGAGCGCAGCCGCTGTAGATGTCCATGACTTTATCACAGCGCCAGGCTGAAACAGAAATCAAGAGTTCAGCTGGGTCTATTTTTACTGCATTGGTGCAGGTTTGAAGGCAGAGTCTGCAGAGGGTCAGTGATTCAGAGAAGAGAGACACAGAGTCCTGGAGGTGCTCAGACCACAGCTGTTAAACTAGACATGGACATGGTGTGTACATCTGGGAAATGAAGGAGCTGGTCATAGACCGTGGGAGGTAGGGACCAAAGACGGTGCTACTGGAGGGGCCTGAGGTGGAGGCTGTGGATTCATATAAATACCTTGGGGATGTGGCTGGACAATAAACTGGACTGGTCAACACACATCAACCACCTGCACAGGAAGACACAGAGCAGGATGCACTTCCTGAGACTGAGGTCATTCAACATCTGCAACAAGCTGTTGGAGATGTTCTACTAGTCTGTGGTTGCCAGTGTCCTCTTATACACCCTGGTGTGCTGGGGGAGCAGCACAACCAAGAAGGACACCTCCAGACTGGACAAATTGGTCAGGCGAGCCGGCTCTGTGATTGGCAAGAAGCTGGACTCTTTAGGGATGGTGGCAGAGACAAGGACACTTAACAAACTGTTGGACATGATGGACAATGCCAGCCACCCTCTACACACTGTCTTCACCACTCATAGGAGCCTGATCAGTGGGAGAATATTCCTCCTTAAATATAGGACCAACAGACTGCTGAACTCCTTTGTTCCTCAAGCCATCAAGCTGTACAACTCCACACTTGGGGGAAGGAGGAGGTGAAAGGAAGAGGGACAAGGGTCAGCATCTTGTACAAAATATTACCTATTGAGGGGAGTGGCAGCCTAGTGGTTGGGGGATAGAACTTGGAGTACTGGGGTTATGAGTTTGAGCTCCACTCTCATAGACTTCCACTCAGGGTCTCTGAGCAAGACCCTTAACCCCACACTGCTCCTTAAGGGGATGGGCTAAATGCAGAGGTAAATTTCTCCAATGTGAGATCAATAGAGTTAAATTACTATTATTATTAAGAGTTAAATTACTATTATTATTATCATTATCAATCAGATGCAACATTCCTCTCTCTCACCGTGCAATAACACATGCTAACTACTGTGTAGTCTTTCCTTAGCTCTCTACTGTGCAGATATTTAGGACATTGAGACTTTTCTTACGCTCTTTTGTACTATATACACTCTTTTATAATGTCTATTGTATTTCTATCTTTAATGGCATCTTGCTTTAACTCTTTGTACTCTATATGAGCTACTGGACCCAGAATTTCCCTGAAGGAGTAATCCCAAGGTACAAATAAAGTTAAGTCTAAGTCCAAGTCTGAGGACCAGGGTGGAGAACCACCGTCTCGGGGGGTTTGATGGACAGAAGAAGGAAACTTTCCACCAACAGTTAGTCGCTCTGAGTGTCAGAGAACAACAGGAACATAAACGTGTCTCACCGGGTCTCTGATGCTGAATCTTGATGGATAGCTGTCGAACAAACTCCAGCGGCAGTCTGACAACTTCCTGCACACCAAACCAAGAGATGAAACTTCAGCCTTTCGGAACAAGTTCAACTTAAAACACACATTATTCTGGAAAATTCACAGAAATCCTGGGATGATGCCTTGTAGAGTCTGATTTAGCTTCAGGAATGGAGCTGTTTATGTGAAATGTTCCAGGTCGGAAGGGGATCCATTTGACCAGGGAACATGGCTCATGTGATTAAAACCCTCCAGACTCTAACAGAGTTACTCACTGTCTGGTTCTGGAGAATTTTAGTATCATTCTGTGGTTCTGAGTGGATTCTGAACTTGGCTGAACTAAATGAAGCTAACCTGAAATCATTAAGTTTATGTTTGCATGTCTCAAACACAGGAATCAAATGACTCCCTCTTTAAAATTTAAATAAATGATTCATGAACTGCAGGTTGAGGAGAATCCAGGTCAGATTTGAAGTAAAAGTTCTGCTATTAAATTAAGATCATGAATATTCAAAGAAAAAAAAAATGTTTTCATTCTGGTTATTGAGCCCATGTTTGTAATGTAAAATGGTTCTGATCGTGTTAATGAACCCAAACTGTTTCTTACCCCACTGTGGACGAACTTTCCCCCCAGCAGGCTGCTCATGACGTTGGAGCTGAAGTCCACGATGTTCTGGATCTGCCTGAAGGCCTGCTCCGCCGTCTGAACATTACATCAACAAAAGAACACATCTTGATCTCAGAACCCACAGAGGCAGAACTCAAATCACTTGGTGACCCGTTCAAACAGGGAGCCAGCAGCTCCGTCCTGCTGACACCAAACAGGCCAGCAGAACCAGGCCAGGATGTAAGAGAGGAGCATGAAGGCAAATGTATTCAGATGGAATGAAAATCAGCCTCTGGCTTCATGCAAATGAAAGGAGGAGATCTGATACAGAACCTCAGCTGCACAGAAACCAGAACTTCATGTTTCAGCTGCTCCTTTCAGTCAGAACTTTCATGAAGATTGGATTGTTTACTAAGACCCAAACTGGGTGGTTCCTGAAGCTCAGAGCCTGAAATCTATAATACTGTAATTTGAACAAGGTTACCCTGTGTGAAGTTACTCATTAATGATTATAGTACAATGGGTGAGGTTCTGGGATGAAATGGGTGGGTTTTGGGATGAAATGGGTGAGGTCTCTGGGATGGGCCTGGCTCCTAAATGGGTCGGTTTTGGGATGAAATGGGTGAGGTTCTGGGGCGGTTTCTTGGGATGAAATGGGTGAGGTTCTGGGGCGAAATGGGTGAGGTCTCTGGGACCTAAATGGTTTGGCTGGGATAGAAATGGGTGAGGTTCTGGGAAAGGTTCCCTGGCTGAATGGGTGAGGTTCTGGACCAAAATGGAGTGAGGTTCTGGGCTGAAATGGGAGGTTTTGGGATGAAATGGGTGAGGTTCTGGGCAAAATGGGTTGGAGATTCTGGGACAAAATGGGTGAGGTTCTGGGCCTAAATGGGTGAGGTTCTGGGGCTAAATGGGTGGAGGTTCTGAAAATGGGTGAGGGTTCTGGGACCTGAAATGGGTGAGGTTCTGGGACTAAAATGGGTGAGGTTCTGGGCTGAAATTGGGGTGAGGTTTCTGGGGCCTAAAATGGGGTGAGGTTCTGGGACCAAATGGGGTGAGGTTCTGGGGCGAAATGGGTGAGGTTCTGGGACTAAATGGGTGAGGTTCTCTGGGACCTGAAATGGGTGGAGGCTGGCTCTGGGACAAAGGTGAGGAAATAAAATGGGTGAGGTTCTGGGCTGAAAATGGGTGAGGTTCTGGGATGAAATGGGTGAGGTTCCTGGGGATGAAATGGGTGAGGTTCTGGGACCCGAAATGGGTGAGGTTCCCCTGGGACCTAAATGGGTGAGGTCTCAATGGGTGAGGTTCTGGGACCTAAAATGGGTGAGGTTCTGGGCTGAAATGGGTGAGGTTCTGGGGCCTAATTGGGTGGGAGGTTCCGAGACCTAAATGGGTGAGGTTCTGGGGACTGAAATGGGTTAGGTTCTGGGACTGAAATGGGTAAGGGAGTTCTGGAGACGGTGGATGGGTGAGGTTCTGGGGCCAAAATGGGTGAGGTTCTGGGGAAATGGGTGAGGTCCTGGGGCCGAATTGGGTTAGGTTCTGGGCTGAAATGGGTGAGGTTCCCTGGGCCGAAATGTGAGAGGCCCTGGGACCTAAAATGGGTGAGGTTCTGGGACAAATGGGTGGGTGAGGTTCTGGGATGAAATGGGTGAGGTTCTGGGACGAAAAATGTGTGGAGGTTCCCTGGGGCCAAATGGGTGAGGTTCTGGGACGAAATGGCCAGGTTCTGGGCTGATTGGTTCTGGGGCCTAGGGAAAATGGGGTGAGGTTCTGGGACCTAAAATGGTTAGGTTCTGAGGGCTGAAATGGGTGAGGTTTTGGGACCCAAAATGTGTGAGGTTCTGGGCCAAAGTGGGTGAGGTTCTGGGATGAAAATGGCGGGAGAGGGTTCTGGGACTGAAATGGGTGAGGTTCTGGGGCCGAAAATGGGTGAGAGTTCTGGGGCCGAAATGGGTGAGGTTCTGGGACTGAAATGGGTGAGGTTCTGGGGGCTGAAATGGGTGAGGTTCTGGGACAAATTGGGTGAGGTTCTGGGACGAAATGGGTGAGTATTCTGGGCTGAAATGGGTGAGGGTTCTCAAATCTAAAATGGGTTCAGGTTCTGGCTAAAATGGGTGGAGGTTCTTGACTAAGCAAAAGTACTGTACAGTAAGGTTCTAAATTGGTTAAGAGGCCCTGGGATGAAATGGGTGAGTAACTTGGGACTAATTGGGTGAGGCTTCTGAGACGAAATGGGTGAGGTTCTGGGACGAAATGGGTGAGGTTCTGGGCTGGTTAAAAAGCAGCCAAATTCCAATCAAACTCCAGTCCACAGACCTGTGGTTCCAGACCAACTCAACAGAAGAGAAGGTTCGGATCTCAGAAAGAATGAAGTCTTCCATTGAACAAAAACTTACACTGAAATATTTACAGTAAACTTCAAAGCTGTCTGACAGCAGTAATTAACATAAACTTATGACCTGCTGTAAAAACCTCCAGCACCAAAACAAACTTTTCCAAGACAGAAATAAATTTCAATGCACCAAAACTCGCCTACAGTGAAATATGACTGATTCAGTTTTATTTCATTTAAGGAGCAATAAATACTTGATGGCTTTTTTTGGAGTTTTACCTTTTATGGTTTGTTTTAACCTTAATTATTAAACAAAATCCCACTTAGCCTAAAACAATAACTTTGCACATCTTGAATAACAACAGAAACTCCTTCAGTCTAATGTTAAATGTCAACATTCCTTTGTTTGGTCTGTAAATAGCCATCAGTCTGAGCTCTGAGGAGCATTATCTCAAAGAAATATGTTTGTTATGAAAAACAACATGAGGTGATGAATCAGTAGTTTAATACCAAACAAGTCAGGTGTGATGATTCATCAGGTGGAAAGGCTGTAGATAATCACAGAGTGGGTAACAGTGGAAGGATAGTAGCCTTGAACCTGCTGGAGGGCGTCGCCAATGGAAGAACGAGGAGGCAGTGACCTGCTGGAACATGATGATGCCTCAACTTTAGCTGGTTTTTATTTTTTAGCCTCTAAGAGGGGTTTACTGGGAGGAACCGTTCAGCTTCCAACTACCTTTCATGCAACTGGAGTGTTTAAAGCTGATGACATGTCCTTTAGATGGATGGATGGATGGATGGATGGATGGATGGATGGATGATGGATGGATGGATGGATGGATGGATGGATGGATGGATGGATGGATGGATGATGGATGAGAAGCACAAAACATTAGTAATAAGGTCAGCTTATAAGAGGAACAGACACGTACCTGTGGAGGGTTCTCAGAATCTTCTGCTGGATATTTGAGGAGACGTAAAACTCTGCAGTGCTGCAAGAATAGAGAGACGTCCAGTTAGGATTTCAAATCTAACTGAGTCTTACTTTTACCTCAGAACTGGTATAAACCAGCAGAAAAGTCAGTTCAGATCTTTTAGATCTAGTGGAGCTGTTCTCATTTTACTGCAGTGACTCTTTAACCTCCCTAAAAGATGGAAACTAACTCATGAACATCCAGAATTAGACAACTTTATCTCAGAATGACAGCAGGAATGAGAACAAAGTAAACAACCCACATCTGACCTACTGGGTCAGAAACCGTCTCTAAGAAGCTGCCTCTCCCCACAGGAAGGTGCTCATCTCTGGTTCTAGTTCTAGTTTGGATTTCTTTATGCAACAGCAAGTGAACAGGTTCAAGCTTTGTTTCCAGTATCAGGATGTTGCTCTAATCCAACAAGGTTCTGGATCCAGCTGAAGTAAGCTTCCTATGTAGAGTGGACCAGAGAGGAGCTCCACTGAAGTTGGAGTTGGTTTAAAGACACCTCACGGTCTCCATGGAGGAGCTGGATGATCACTGCTGCACTATTTACTGGATCTACCAGAGCCTTGGTATGTCAGGTAGAACAGAGCATAGCTGTGGAGCTCTGAAAAAACCTGTGGAAAATCTCTATGTGATTTATCAGGCAGGTTCTAACAAATTCCAGTTTTCTACAGTGAACAGAACACGGCCTTGAGGTTGTGCAACATGTGAAGAGTGTTAGAGGAGCTCCGTGGGAACAGCTGGAGCAGATTTCAGAGCTTAGTGAGGGTTTGAATCCACCCAAAGGTGTGCATCAGAACACAAGTCAGGACAAGAGACAAAGACAACTGAATATCTGTTAGACAGGGTTTATACAGGAATGACTAACTCTAATTTAATGCTCTTTTTATGCTCTTAGAAATAATTTGAACCCTGGAGAACCCAAGAACCCTTTTTTTGTTTGGAAAATTTTGAAATACACATTAAATGACCAGTATAAGTTCACTGAACACCAAAATATCCACTTTTTTAATTCTAACCCTTTATTGCCAAATTTAGGATTTGTGCCAAATTTGACCCTTTGAGCTTTAGACGTATCATTTCAAAGAATTACAATAACAAACACTGTCTATGTAAACTATTTTATATTTAGGGGAAAAAAAATCAAATAAACACACAGCTACACTAAAACACTTTCTATTTCTTTTTTTATGTTAGAACTGGATTTCAAATATACAAACACTTTGGCCAATGGAAACCAGAACACAAGGCCAAAATTACGACACCAACACCATGGTCCTACCTTGTGCAAAAATCTGTTCTACTACACTAGACATTGTGGTAGTCTTTGAAACAATTTCTTTTTTTTGTTTATGCAGAGAGGAACTGCACATTTTTCACAGTGCATTTCAGTTTTGAGGTCCTTGCACACAGCACATCAACGGCGATGGTCCTCCTTGACAGGCCAATTGGCAGTTTGGTCGAAACGAACATCTGCACACTGATAAACTCAAACAAAACTTGGCGGTGGGGAGGAGGTGCCTGTAGTCGTTGGCCTTCCCGCCTTCTTCCTGTTCCAACTTCAACCAAGCCTTGAGCAATCAAACCCTGAAACTTGCGAAGTTTGAGTACTTTTGATCCAGTAATTCCCTTTGCCTTACAATCACGTTGGTAAAGAAGCCATGCATTGATCAATCTAACAGACATGAAATGCCAGAAAAGTATTATATACCAGCGACGGGTCCTGATGGGGAATTTACAGCGTGCAAGATGCGCATCCAGCGTGTCAACTCCTCCCATAGAAGCGTTGTACTCCTTGACGATGTTTGGCTGATCAATGTTGGTGTACTCTTTTTTTGGACTTGTCCCAGCGCAGAGCCTTTCCCAAAGGCTCTGGTCCAGCATATGTTGACATCAAAGTAACAGTTTTCGTGTCTTGCCATTTCAAACAAACAGTGTTGGTGTTGGACTCGATTCGATAATTGCAGGATCCACTGCCATTTTTAGACAGATCTTGGTCCGTCATCAGATTGCAACTTGGCATGCGATTTTTTCACACAGTTCCTGTGTAGTAGATGCCCTTTGTCAATAAACTATCAATGAGAGGCATTGAAGTGAAGAAATTGGCGACAATCAGGAAATGTACTTTCTCTGGAAGTGATTCACAGCTTCAACACAATGTCTCCACCAACTGCCAACTGACTCTTCCCTTTTTGTTCATTGCATCCACCTTTTCCCTGATATATGTCAAAGTCATGCAGGAGGCCAGTGACACAGCAGCGCGCCCACACTTTGAATCCCCATGGATGTGGCTTCCCTTTTTTGTACTGCCTTATACCACCAAATTTCCCTTTGTAAGGCACCATCATCTCATCAATGGACTGTTTTTGGAGAGGTGTTATGGTCAGGCACTGTCTCCGAAATGAATCCAAAAATGGTCTTAGTTTCCAAAGTCCATCCTTTTTTTTCTTCTTCACTGGCTGTTTCGTTGTCTACAAAGTGCATGACAGAAAGTAGCAGATTGAATCGGTTACGACTCATTACATCTGCCACAGGCCCATAACGAACTTCACTTTCCCAGTACTGACGTACTCCAGACGTTTGAACTAATCCCATCCTGAAATACATTCCTAGAACTTGTTCTATCTCTTTTACTGAAGTGTCTACACATTTCTCATGCTTTTGAACACTGTATTGATTGGTATGCTCAACAATATTTTGCAACATATCACGGTTAACAAAGCGTTGAAAGTAAACCAGCGGCGTGTCTGTCATGGCATCCTGGGCATCCTGGTACGACTCAACTTGTTCAACTTGAAAGTTCACATCAGGCAACTCAAAGTTTGTCTTTCTCCACCTGTAAGTTTTTGTGATATGTTTTGGCTCCATCTATGGCTTAGCAGTCTTGGCAAATGCCACATCTTCATCACTTGAGGAGTCATTGGATGAGTCACTTGGGGAGATTCACCACCATCACTTTCATGTGGTTGAAACAATTCATCAGAATCGCTATTGCTGTCCAATTCAGGGCCAAAGTCACTATCATCAGCTAGAAGTTGCTCTAAAACTTGTGCAACTGTAAACTTTTTTTGATACTTTTGCTGTCCTTTAACGGGAGTCTCTGGCCCTGCACTACTAAGTTAACATTGTGAAATATATTATATGAATGAATTTATTTGAAAACTTCAGCCAAATACTGGACTGAAATCGTTCTCCATCTGCAAAGTCACTCAAAGAACCAAAGGGTCAATTTTAACCCCACTATTTCTAACCCATACACCCAGAGGGTCATTTTTGGCCAATCGTTTTTTAAGCAAGCTCAGAGTTGCTAATTTATCTAAAAAAAAAAACATTAAATGTAGTTCTGAGCTTTCTTCAAGTTAACATTCAACAGAGTAACAAAAACATCAACAATTTTACCAACCTTTAGTTTGCTGAAAAGAGAATTTTGTTTAGGTAGGTTTTTAGCTCAACAAAGCAGCATATGGTGAGCCTTCTTGTCACCTCCATATTGGCTTATGTCAGGTCAATATTTATCCACTAGGTGTCTCTGTGCAGGGGTCAGAAGGGGCACTCTGGGATTTTGGAGTCAAATTGAGAATTTGCTAAAATGTTTGTTCATTTTGGGCAGCATCAATTAACATACAAATATATATATATATATATTTGTTAGGGGTGGAACGGTTCACAAAATCCACGGTTCGGCTCACGGTTTTGTGGTCACGGTTTTTCGGTTCGGTTTGGTATATGTTGATTGTTACTTATCCCATAAAAAATAATGAAATTAATGAAAAAAATCCCAAAAAAATATGAATTGTAATTATTTTTAATGATCCGCGGAAACCATGGATCATTTACGCATGTTTTGCTGCTTTGAATTTAATCATCTCCTAATGCCCCCCGATACCACCAAAAAGGAACTCAGAATGGACGGGAGCCACAGCAGAAACTGTAGGCTTTGCTTTGTGCAGACGGTCTGGAGCGCAGCGAGGGAAGCGGGCGCTGATGCAGTATGTGGGATTCGGGGTTAGCATGACATGTTGGTTGTGTTGCTGTTATCATAAACAAAGCGGTGTTTGCAATAATGCTTGCACACTGTTGCACTTTTTATCCACAACATTCTTTCCGCCATCGCCGTAGGTCACTCTAAATGCAAAGCGGCCCTCCCATACAGCAGACCTATAGTAAAGTGCTGCTGGCGCCGTTTTCAACTCCTGTTCTTCCCCACTCACCATACCACACACATTCACTCCACAACAACTGATTTTTTCATCTGCTACACCCATTATGCTGTTTCGCTTCTTCTTTCTTCTTTGTTTACTACTGGTGGTTGGCTCAGGTCGCAGTCCCGCCACCTTCTGCTCTGAGTGTAAACGCCGTACTATGAGAAAAGCAGCACATGAACCTAACAGCATATATATATATATATATATATATATATATATATATAAATAAATAAATAAAACATATAAAATCTGTTCGCCATCTTACCACCAACAGACTGTAAAGCGCAATGCCAATTAAAAGCCCCAAATTTAAAACATAATTATTTAATGAATTTAATGACAGGCGGAAACCCTGTTAGAACAAGCAGCCTCCGTTCTGCAGGGCGTGAGCAGAAAGACACCATCAGACCTGTGAAAGTGTTCACAGAACAAACGTCAGACTCTAACTCTGATTGTTTTCGCTGGTTACAATCAGTTGTTCCATTGGACAGCATGGACAGGAAGAGGAGGTTGGGTCTGGGACCAATATGGATACAAAGACAATTAAAGAGATCCTTATATTTGGCTCTTGATTAATGATTGAGAAAAATGCAGCATTAAAAACCTCAAATCTAGAGTCTATTCTCTCTGAGCCCATGTTTCACATTAGCCAATTTAACAACAGAGCATGCCGAACAGAGTCAGGTGTGGTTCCTGAGGAAAGGCGGTAGTTCCACAAAGAAACCAGAAGTTAAACCACCTGCTGGTGCGTAGTTTCACACCCCGCAGCACTCACTTCCTTTTTCAGGAACAATTCATGATTTCAGAACAGAGTCTAATGGAGCCGTTTGTCCTGGTTTCAGAACTGCTCTTCCCTCCTTGTCCTGTTTCAAGGCTCTCATTGGCGAGACATTTGGTTTCTGATATATAAACTCTTTTATGTAGCTGATCAAATATTAGTTTCCATGGCAACAGATATGGTGTGTAATTGAAAGGCAGAAAGACAAGTAGCCCTCCTGGTCCTAAACTACATTAAACTAAAGTCCTCCACCCAAAACTACAACAACATGGGAAGAAGAAAGAAAACTAAAGACAGATTCGGTCTAATTTAGAAATGTAAGCTTTATTAAAGTAAAAATAGATAATATACCTATGGATTGTTGATTATATTTAATTATTTTTTAAAGGACTTTTCAGAAAGCCTAGGATGAATTCCTCCAGCCTGAGCTGTGGGCGTTTAGGGAACAGAGATCAGTCTATACTTAGATCATTTTTCCAAAGTAACAATGGTATGTCAGGCCTGAGGTTTGGGAGGACATGTTGTCCCGATGTGAAATCGCTGAAGCTTCATCAACTGGAGGTGGAGGTGATTACGTCAAATAAAGGAGGCGGATTGAAACCGCAAAACATCTGAAATATGAAGATTGAATCTCAAATGTCTAAAGCGATTAAAAACAATTATACTCATCGCCTCAGACACTTTACAGCTGAAGCTGTAGCAAGCTGGCTGACTTTTCCTACATAATGTTGGAAATGTAACTTTTCTAACAAGAAGTAAAGATAAGAACATATGTTCAGTGCTTCAATAATAACCAGCTGCAGGAAGAAGATGAAAAAATGGAGCTTGTGAACCTGTTAGAACCACAGATTAAACATTTGAATAAATGGAAATGAAACACGACTTTCATGATAAATGCTGCAAACTAACTCATATTAAAGAGTTTCATGGGTTGTTAAATATAATTTCTTCATATTCATGATGCACGGTTATGCATGATGCTTAAAAACATCCTAAAGCTGCAGGACTGAATCAAAAGAGGAAGAGAGGAGCTGAGCAGCTGCAGAAATGGGCCTGAACCAGCTTTACTTCTGTTTTTACATTCAGGCTCTCATTTTGGTACAGAAACCAACATCTGACAGTTAGTGGGGCCCAATATGGACCTTCTCTGCTTCTTTGGAAAACAACTTATAAACACAGCTGGCAGTGAACTTATCGCATGGTTCTTCAGGATACTTAAAAAAACAAAACAAAGCAAAACAAAAAAGAAAACCAATTCATTAACTAATCTTCCCATGATTCGCATTGTTAGGAAATCTGTCCATAATGTTTTTTCAGAGGTCCAGATGTGACTCATGGGCTGTTTCACTTATTGCTCAACAACAACATTGAGACAGACTCCATCTGCTCAGACACACAGCCAGACCCGCAGCCTCAAAGTATTCAACCACTGGGGGAATAAAAACGGCCATCCTGTCGGTTTTAAGGTCAAATAAATAAATAAAAACAAACAGTGACGTTAAATTATTTGTCGTGGGAAACACCGATGCTAACTGTTAGCTTCCCGACAGCCCTCCTGTAGTTTGGTTTTATTTACCCAAAACACTTCAAACACTTCCTGAAACTACTTTAACACAAACATAAAAGTGGTGCCCATATATTTAAACACATTAAAGTTTTGTTATTCCTGTAAAATAACCTGTTTATCTGACTAACATAACTAGCTTCTAAACCGTAGCGGCATACTAGGCTGAAGTCAGCTTCCGATTTGTTCCTATTTCACAGATTTGAAGTCTGGACTTTTTTATTTTGGTGGACTAAGATGAGGATAAACAAGTTGAAAGATAACTTTTATATTTTAATTTCAAATAATTCAGTCTTCTACAAATGTACCTTCCACTACAGCTGGGCTCATTTTTCATTTAGATGTAATAAAGTTGCATGTTTCAGTGTCATTTGAACAAAAATTAGAATTTAGCTAATGTAAACAGAGTTAAGCATAAATGCATTCTGTTTATTCTTATACACTTTTGCTGATAATTTAAACTTGAAGTAATTTATGCCCATCAGACGTGGAAACATTAGGAAAATTGTCATTTAAAGTTTCACAAAATAACTGTTTTAATTAACATAAAAACTCAGACCTGTCAAAGTTCTTAGGGTCTAAGATTTAAGGTGGTCCAGTTGACTCAGAAATACACATTTTTACAGTTTTCAAAAAGTAAATAAGAGTTTGTGGTCATTGACTTTATTAAAGTTATCTGTATTCACCGTTAAAAAGCTAAATTTTGTGCAAGCTTAACCAAGAAAACGGGTTCCGGGTTCTGGGGTACTTCAGATGAAGGTTCCTTAAAAAAAATCAGAGATCGCCCTCAAAAAACGCTGCGAATCAGATGCGAACTTTAGTACCGTTAGCTTAGCTTATTCACCTGAACATGGGAGACCACCAAGCTCTTGTTTCCTTCTCCGTGGTATTTCCAATCGTTTTCATCCATTCTGTCAAATTCCATCCCACCGCGGAGAACAAACCGAACTCCTGCCGCTCTCCAAAGGACTCTGTGCTGTAGCGCGGTCAGCGTCCTGCTCGCTGTTTCTGGTCCACAGACTGACTGACACCCGGTGTTCCGAGCCCCACTGAAGCCACGCCCCCTCCAGACCCACGTCCGATGTGCCGTTCAGATGCTTCCCTCAGTTATTGTTTTGGATGATTTAATATCCTAACAGACACAATATGAGACA
>JAGKQL010000041.1:40116929-40140797 GCA_018398635.1 Cyprinodon brontotheroides | reverse complement strand
TCACGATTCACACCATTTATCACCCAGAGGGACACATTTATTACAAACCAAATTCATACAGCTGTCCTAAAACACACTTTTATACATTCAGCACTGCATTGTCACAATTCTGTTATCCCCAACCTTCAGTCCATCTCGAAGCGGCATTTATAGTTTCCACATCGCACTGTGTGGATGCGCGTGATGCGCGACTGGGCCTCTTCAAAGAAAACTCTTAGCTTATGACCTGATTGTGTGCGGAGTCAGCCGGTAAGAACCCTGTTTTTGCCAAGATTTGTATGTGACTCCCAGCCTGTAGACACCCACTGTTTACATGCTGCATTCTCTGTGTTGCTAAGTGAGCATAAGGTCAGAAACAGGACTACATAACACAGTACAACTGCTTCCATATTTGGCCAAACCAGCCAGATATTTATATCTACATTATATATGCATTCTATTTAATGCATTCCTCTGAATCCACAAAACACCTATCTAGCTAGTCAGGACAAAAACATATTTCTCCTCTAAAAGCGAGGTTTGAGAATCAGTTTGACTCTTTCCTCTCCAGCACTACCCTAGCATGGGTATTCGAGGGAGGCTAAAGGGTGCTGATCCCTCTATACTTGGAACACCCCTCTGGTCCCCCCTTCTAATGTGGGGAACCACAACCCCAGTCTGCAAGTCCACAGACACTGTCCCAACCTCCACATAATGTTAGAGAGGTGTGTCAGCCACAAAAAATCTGACAATATCCAGAAGTCAAGACCTCAAGGCGAATCTTTATCCACCCCGAGCCACTTGCCACCTTGTTGACCCTAAGCCTGAGTGATAAATGATCTCGTCTCCAGGCTGGTACCCCTCATCCAGAAGCACTGGATGAGGCCGTGACCAGGAGAATGGAGGTAGCAGCAATGCAAGGATGGATTCATCATTCAAGGCGTTTCTTTCCAAGGTGTCTTGCTAATGACAACATTGCCTCTGCGATGTTGATGAAATTCTCTGGCCAGATCAGCTGGCCGAAGGGCAATGTCTAGTTTTTGTTTCGTTTTTGTTTTACAGTAAACTTACAATACAATCATTAAAAGTGACATTTTATTTACAGTATTATGAATCTCCATGTCAACATTTTTGGGCATGTTGAAATAAAAATGAGTTTCTTCAGTCTGCAACATTGGTCTTGTGTAGTGTTTAGTGAATTTACATTATATTTGTACTTTGTTGATGGTAGCCAACTCTAATCATAGGGAAGTAGAAGTGCTAAAAGTGTTTTAGGTTTATCACAGCAGAGTGTAACTCGAGCAAACAGAGTATAGTAATGTGAAACGTGTGTGTTTCATATGGTAACAAAGTGTGGTTTTTAAACAGAAGTGTATAGTTTTTACAAGAGTGTTTAATTATGCAAAGGATCTGTAGTGTTTTGCTAATTGGGTTGTGTGGTTGTGCTAATTGTGTGTAGTGTTTTGAAAACACGGGCCCTGTTTGAAAATTGTGCTTAAGCAATCCAAAAAAACTGTAATGACCTTCTGCTACTCCATTAATGATGGGACCCCTCGGGCAACGGGGTTAGTTGCCTAATTCCGTCATTTTCCACCAATGTGTCACTGGCCCTCTCAAACAACTCACATCTTTGTCAGTGAAGCTGAGTGCTCCACATCTCCTACCATCATGGTGCCCATCTACATTAAGAACCCACATTTTGAGATTAAAGTCAGAATTCGCGAAAGAAAAGAGTCAAAATTCTGAGATTAAAGTCAGAAATCTGAGAAAAAGTCAGAATTCTGAGAAAAAAGTCATAATTAATTCTGAAAAAAAGTCAGAATTCTGAGATTGAAGTCAGAATTCTGAGAAAAAAGTCAGAATTCTGAGATTGAAGTCACAATTCTGACTTTTTCCCATATTAAACTGAAACAAAATGTAAAAATCAGTTAACTTTTTTTTTCTCAGTGCAGCCCTAATCCTCTTCCATACTTTGTATTTTAAAGCAAATTTTTTAAAGAAACATTTACTCCACCATAAATATTTCTTTCTGCTTTATTTTAATCTTCTATATTGACAGCCCACAAAACTGTAGTTGTGTGAACTAAATGATTTGGTGAACGATTCATTTTAGGGAACTGGTTCTAATGATCCAATTCTTTCCATGAGCTGCTGTTCCTCTCACTGATACCCAGCAGGGTAATGGGTGTGCGGCCCCTTTAAGAGCCTCTGATGACCTCACAGCTTTACAGGCTTTGTTTGTCCGGAGCTGCTGCTGCTGTTTAGCTTCAGACGGACCTAAGAGAAAACAACACACCGAACTTTGTCGCCTTCCTTCGGACACAGCTGCTGCAGACATGCCGTCAGACAGACCCTTCAAACAGCGGAGGACCTTCGGTAAGAAAGCGGCCTGTCGGCAGCCTGGAGTCCGGCTGTCGGTGCCTGTAGGCCGGTGTGATGTGTCGCTGGGACCGCTAGAGGCTCCAGGCTGAGCTGGGCCCCCAGGGGTCATAATAATAACACCATTTATAATAATAATAATTACCAGGCTGATTTTAAATGTAAATAGTTGATGGTTGTGTGTTTTTGTTACGGTGCTGTTGTGGTTTATTGTGGGTCAGGCTATCTGTGTCAGAGGGACCCCAGGGCCTCATCAGTACCAGCATTAGCCCAGTGGATCCTCTCTGAGCTGGTTCTGCTCAGTGCTTCCTGGGAGGAAAAACATCATGTGCTGACACATTATCCCTGCACTCCTGTCCTCTGATTTATGCTGTAATGGGAGGCTGGCAGAGGGGCCCAGTTTAGACTGGGAGGAGCCCAGACTGTCATCATTGCATAATGGTTCTGATTCAGAGGAAAACAGGAAGAACTGAAGAGCTGCAGGGGAGCTTCCAGCTCCCATCTCCTCCTCCATGAGGTGAAGGTTTGGAGAGGATCACTGCTGCATCATTACAGCATGAAACAGCAGAAAGCTGCTTTTTATCAGCATAAAGCTGACAGAACTGATCCAGGTTCAGGTCCAAAGTACAGTCAGTTTATTTACATGCTGGCCTATAAATAAACATCTTATTGGGTGTTTAGTTGGACAGATGAACAGCAGCCAGGAGAGGCTGGATAACTGCATGAATGAAATGGACATCTTCAGTGTAAACAGCAGTTTAATACCTGTAACCTGATCATATAAGAACCTCGGCTCAGTCCAGGAAAACTCTGAAACCTGCTTTTATACTGATCTTTATGCTGTTTTTGTCCCAGTTTGATGGGGTTTTTTTTGTCTTTTCCTGTTTGATCCCAACATTATTACATTTTTTTCCATTTTATTTGAATAATTTAATTCCACCTGGATTACTATTATTATTTTATTATGTTTTGGATTGTTATTTCTCTGGACAGATCAGACCACAGTAGGAATGTTAGACCACGAGGCAAATCTCCATGTTTGGAGGAAACCTATCAGCAAAAATGCTTCAGTTTAAGCATTAAACACGGTGGTGGAGGGTTAGTGATGTGGGATTTTTTTATAACCACAGAACCAGGGTAGTCTGCCTTAATCTTCCCGTCTACCAAAGTGTCATAGAATGATGGCCGTCCCTCAGAACTTTGGTTCAGCATCTTTAGAAAGAGAACTGAACCAATGTTTCTGTAGAACCACGAAAGAACCCGATGTGGAGAGTGATTGGTGCTAACAGAGGATCTTGGTTCTACGTGTTTTCGGATCAGACCGGCGACTTTCAGTCCATCCAGAAAGTTTTCTCAGCACTTCTCTTTTTCCACATTTAGTACTTCTGCTCTCCATATTCTGCTATGAAAAATGTGGAAAATTTATCAGCAGTAGTAAAATAATAAAAGACATTTACATAAACCTTTGAATCATGTTTATTCCTGATGTATCTGATGCTCCAGCTTAGCTCACATCTCTTCCTGTTTAGCAGAATCTCAGGCTCCATAATGTTGGATGGGAGACAGATTTCTCCTGTTGTTTGATCAGATTCAGCCTGGACAGACACTCTGGGACATCCACAGCGTGGTTCTGATCCAATCCTTTGAGATCTTGGCTGTCTGAGGTCAGAGCTCTGCAGAAGGCCTCTCTCATCACTACATTCATGTGTCCTTTGATCCAAACTATTCTTCTGAAAAAATATCCCATAACATGATGCTGCCACTACTATTCTTCTCTGTAGGGATGGTATTGGCCTGGAGATGAGCTGCATCTGGTCTGAAGTAAGGTTGACCTGAACTTATATTGATATCAGAAATCGATCTGATATCAGCCCAAAGATTAATATCGGAACATATCAGCTTCTAAAGTCTCCCATATTATAAAGCATAAAGAAACGCTTTTCTTCTATCTACTTTTGTTTATAGTTCATGTTAATATTTGTTCAATAAGAAATGGGTCATTTTTTCCTCATATCTGATCATTTTATCCCTGAGAGAAATCAACTAATCAAACATTTCTACCATTTCATGCTATAAAATACCTAATTAAAGTATGTATGATTAATTCTGATATTATATCTGGTCAATGTATCAATCAATACTCAAAGCTGCAGTTATGGTATCGTATCAGAAATTAAAACCTTTTTTTGGGACACACCTAATCTGAAGATTTTTTTTTTTTTCACACAATTTATATTTTAAAAAACACTTTTAAAAGTTCCAAAACAAATTATCATTTCAGGAAACTAATTTACATAAAAAAAAAATGAAAATTTACAAAAATACAAAAAAAAAAATAATAATGAAAATACCTAAAACACTTTTACTTTTACAATTCCCAAAAGAAATTACCATTTGATCCCTGTGTCGGGAACAGAAACAGAATTTCACACTAGACCGGTTTCGCCTTGCAGTTAATACCCACCCTTTCTGGTTGAATTCCTCAAATGATATTTTGTTTTGGAACTTGTAAAAGTGTTTTAGATTTTGTAATGTTGGTTTGTACCTCCTGGCCACCGTAGTTAGAGCATTATTTGGAGAACCCTCGGTTTACCTTTAGTTCTGTTTGATGGAGCGTCTTAAAGTAGGAAATGCATCAGATCCACAGAAAGACTTCAGAGGTTTGATGTGAGGAATGAAGAATTTCCAGAATGACTCGATATTTTTCCTCCAGGTTCATCCAGATTCTGTGTTTGTCCGCAGCGTTCTAACCTTTGAACCTGGCCTGATGTTTTTTATGGAAACCTGCTAGAAACGGGTCATCAAGGTTTTTGGTGTGTTGTGTAACCAGACGGGGTGACAGATACACTATATTGCCAAAGTATTTGCTCACCTGCCTTGACTCACATATGAGCTTAAGTGACATCCCGTTCTAATCCATAGGGTTCAATATGGCGTCGGTCCACCCTTTGCAGCTAGAACAGCTTCAACTCTTCTGGGAAGGCTGTCCACAAGGTTTAGGAGTGTGTTTATGGGAATTTTGACCATTCTTCCAGAAGCGCATTTGTGAGGTCGCACACTGATGTTGGGCGCGAAGGCCTGGCTCTCAGTCTCAGCTCTAATACATCCCAAAGGTGTTCTATCGGGTTGAGGTCAGGACTCTGTGCAGGCCAGTCAAGTTCATCCACACCAGACTCTGTCATCCATGTCTTTATGGACCTTGCTTTGTGCACTGGTGCACAGTCATGTATTGGAAGAGGAAGGGGGCCAGCTCAAACTGTTCCCACAAAGTTGGGAGCATGGAATTGTCCAAAATGTCTTGGTATGCTGAAGCATTCAGAGTTCCTTTCACTGGAACTAAGGGGCCAAGCCCAGCTCCTGAAAAACAACCCCACACCATAATCCCCCCCCTCCACCAAACTTTACACTTGGCACAATGCAGTCAGACAAGTACCGTTCTCCTGGCAACAGCCAAACCCAGACCGTCCATCAGATTGCCAGATGGAGAAGCGCTGATTCGTCACTCCAGAGAAGCTGGCGTCTCCACTGCTCTAGAGTCCAGTGGCGTGCGTGCTTTACACCACCGCATCCGACGCTTTGCATTGCGCTTGGTGATGTATGGCTTGGATGCAGCTGCTCGACCATGGAAACCCATTCCATGAAGCTCTCTGCGCACTGTTCTTGAGCTAATCTGAAGGCCACATGAAGTTTGGAGGTCTGTAGTGATTGACTCTGCAGAAAGTTGGCGACCTCTTAGCACTATGCGGCGTCAGCATCCGCTGACCCGCTCCGTCAGTTTACGTGGCCTACCACTCCGTGGCTGAGTTGCTGTCGTTCCCCAAACACTTCCATTTTCTTCTAATACAGCTGACAGTTGACTGTGGAATATTTAGGGGCGAGGAAATTTCACGACTGGATTTGTTGCACAGGTGGCATCCTATCACAGTTCCAGCTGGAATTCACTGAGCTCCTGAGAGCGACCCATTCTTTCACAAATGTTTGTAAAACAGTCTGCATGCCTAGGTGCTTGAATTTATACACCTGTAGCCATGGAAGTGATTGGAACACCTGAGGTGTTCCCAATAATTTGGATGGGTGAGCAAATACTTTTGGCAATATAGTGTAGATTTCATGTGATCATCGCTGCTGACAGACGGGTTCATTTAGGAGCAGCACAGGAAACGCGACTCACCGGAACCTTTCTGTGGTGGATTTAGCTTAAACTCAAACTCTATAAGAGGTTGTGCTCGTTACCATGGTGATCCCTGCATCCATCTATAACCCATTAATTAGCTGATATTCTTGCTCCTTACAAAGGTCTGACATGGAGCTCAGGATGGTTTCAGATTTATGACGTCTGACTCAATCTGCTCCATCCTGAACTTGGATTCAGTTTTCTTTTTGCAGAAAAACTTCTCTAACAAGCAGGATGATAATCTATGATTGTTAAACCCCCATAGTTTGAGCTGGTCTGCAGCAGAACGTTTAGGGCAGTAGGAGAGATGATGGAGATCTCTGCAGCTTTGATGGGACGGGTTAGGATCCCGAGTTTAACTTCTTCCTGAGGTGTTTGATATCATAAACCGCGGATCTGATGGTAGAAACCGGAGCGTTTGGGATCGTCGCTCAGCTTTGACTCCTCCTTCTTTCTGTCCGCAGCTGATCGGTGCAAAGAGGTGCAGCAGATCCGGGAGCAGCATCCCAACAAGATTCCTGTAAGTTCTCAGACACACCGCATGATGCTGACATTAAAACACCACAGTTTGGAAAAATGAACGACTTTCTGAAGGAAAACTCTGTAGGGATTCTGAGTTTAGATAAAACCAAGGTCATGTTTAATGTTGGTGCCTCCAGACCTGAGATGATTAGAACAGATTCTCTATCGGCTCCTTGAAGGGACAGTCAGAGGCGTTTGGATCCGTTTTATCAGGAAACGGTTCAGGGTGCTGCTAAAAATTTCAATCTGACTGTTCCTTTAAATTCTAACCGCATGACTGATCACTGGAGGCTTCTGGTTTTCTGCAGCTCCCATTAAGAGAGAAAACAGAAAAAGGAAAACGATAAATAAAACCTTAAGCTAATAAATGATGAAGCAGCTGATTTAGCTCAAAGGTTCTCTTTAGTTTGAAATCTGCTGAGAGGATCCGCTGCTCTAGCAGCTTTTTCATTTACGTCCTTTAGAAACGATCAATAAGATCTGATGGTACAAAGGTATCAGTCAGGAGGAGTTTAAAAACATTAAAACTACCTAATTTAAGTCCAAATGCATAAAAATGACAGAAAGCTGCAGAGGAGATTCCAGTGTAACAGTTCAGGCCGTCCTAACAGAACCTCGTTTGGACTGGTCCACATCAGAGACGCTAATTCAGTGGATTAAAATAATCCAGATGCCCGAAATGTTCTGGAGGAAGATGGAAAAAAGCCCATTAAGCATCTTTGCGTCTTCTTTGTGATAAATCTGACTAATGGTGACGAGCAGTCGGATGGTGAGCCTATGAGCAACAGGAAATGAGATCTGATCATTTTTAGCGTTTCTGTTAATGATGTCAGAAAAATCGGCCCTCCTCAACGTTGCTGTCCTAAATCCTAAATAATTCTTCATAAACCTGAAGCTGCAGCTCAGCTGATGTTTATTTCTGACGCCACCATGTAGGCCATTAACTCCTGTTCTCTATAATGGCCTCATTTTTCTCAAGATAAAAGCTAAGAGCCTGTTTCCTTGGTTACAGGTTTGATCATTAAAAGGCAAATTCATCTGTTATTCAGACCAGATGCTTTTATTGACCTTTTTACTATAGATGTATGTTTAATGGAAGTGTTGAAGTGTGTAGCTTCCTGTCGTCGGGAGGTGATGTTTGACTTCCTGTTGCTCCTGTTCGCTGTGTGCAGGTGATCATCGAGCGGTATAAGGGAGAGAAACAGCTCCCGGTTCTGGACAAGACCAAGTTCCTGGTTCCTGATCACGTCAACATGAGCGAGCTGGTGAAGATCATCAGGTAAACTATCGCATCCATCTGGTCCAGAATACATGGAGTCTGCAGACTTCTGCTGTCCTGATGCTCAGAAACCATGAAGTAAAGACATCATTAATCAGCGGAGGCCTGTTTCTCATGACTGTTAGATTCATTTCCTTAATCGATATGAAGAACCACGTACAAAGCTTTTAAATAAAGACTGAAAGGAAAATTCTGATGAGTTGGAGCTGATTGATGGAGCTCTTTGGAATAGGCTCTAATATCATTAATTATTTATTTATTCTTTACTGTTTTAGATATGCACCGATCTGATTCTCTGAATATATGATGAACGACACAGATTCAGCTTTCTGATACGGTCGTTTCAATTCTAATGATGATTGATATCTATTCATTTATTCAGTTTTTTAGAAATTAAATGTTTTTAAAACTGTTTATTCCAAGCATGAGACCTTTACTCACATGTCAGGGTATGCAGGTAATGCATTTACTGTACTATAGGATACCAGACAATATGCTCAGCCTGTGTATCAGCATCAGATTGGATTGAAAAAAATGCATCGATGCATCTCTAATAACTGTGTTTGGAAAAAAGAAATGGGACTAAAGGGCTGGTTATCCTCCTGCAGCAGTGTGTCACAGGGAGCTTCTCGCATTTATTTTTGATTTATGATCAATTTTGAAGTGTGGTCTGCGCTGTTATTTCACGCCACAACGCCAGAGGGACACTCAAGAACTAGCTGTGGGTCTAGATACGGTCGAGGCGGTGAGGAAGTGGGGGCAAGATTTTGCAACAACGGAGGGACATGAGGGGCAAAAAGAGCGGGGATCCAGGTGGAAAACACCTCGCACCTCGCTCTTCTAGCTGGTCCATCTTCACGAGTCGTTTTCCACAATGGCGGTCGTACATACAAAACAAGCCGGTACGGTACCAAACAGGAAATACGCATATAGTAGAGTGGATTTGACCAATCAGAGGCCTCCTGTCTGCGGTCACCTATAATGAAGAGGTGCAGCAGAGTGTCTGCGGAAGGGATGGGGGCATATCTGCATTAACTGCGACAGACGACCTGGTTTCTGAGCATAAATCAACCTTAAGAAAGAGAGGAAAGACACAAAGTAAAGGAAAACAGATCAGGGTTTGAGCTGACAGCCATGTGGAGCAGTAAGACCTTCATACATGGCTCACACACTTGACATTTTTCACCTTTTTACATGTAATTATCTTGTGCACATATTTTGATCGATAAATAGTCATTTTTTTGTCCTATCTTTAAAAAATGACCAAAGTAACTGTGAAATTAACCCTTTAAAGCCCGATCCAAGAATATAACAAAACAGAAAATTACTTTTTTTTGGTTTAAAGTCCTTATTTTGCCTTTTAACAAAATATATAAAAAGAAAAAACAGAAATACATTTTTGATATTACTAATTTATTACTATGCAATAAGTCAAGATTATTTTTGTGTAGTCTTCTGCCCTCTGTTATCAGGTATATCTGATTGTGTACAATAGGATTTTAAGCAAAGTTTTTACCATTAAATTATGCAAAAGGTGTCAGATGCAAAACATTTCAGAAACCGTATGTATCAAATATGATACATTTGGCATTACAGGGTTAAATTACTCTTCACATCTGAGCTTATCTACATGTGTTGAAAGGAAGGAGGAGAAAGGCTGAATAAAAACATTTCTCCTGTATCTTATTCCAATATGGAGGGAAAATCAGTCCCACTGAGCTAATTACCAATAATAATGTGCATTCTTTAATGTTAAAAAAGCACCAGCAGGAGCCAGCGGTCTGCCTGTTGACTCCCTGCAAGGGATTTTACCTCTAGATGCAGGTTGGGCTTTGAGTTGTCAGATGTAGGTTGATCCTCCTGCGAAAAGCACGGTTCCACAGGTTCCTGTGATTTAGATAGACAAGGTTTGGTGCTAGTTTTTTATTTTTATTTATTGTGTTTTAAATGACTTCTCTTTGTAATCTAACAAAAAATTCTAGTGCTACATATTTATATAAAGTATTTATTTTTATCTTGAATCAAAAATGTTTTGATGTCCCTTAACATCTGGTGCTCCTTATCAAATAATCTTTTTATTTCAGTCTTATTTACAGTGAAGCAGCTGGAAGTTTTAATCAGGAATCATTCGTATATACGGTGTCATCAGCAGATGTTTTCCAACCTCCTCTTCCTCCTGTCCGCAGGCGTCGGCTGCAGCTTAACCCCACCCAGGCCTTCTTCCTGCTGGTCAACCAGCATAGCATGGTGTCCGTGTCCACTTCCATCTCTGAGATCTACGAGCAGGAGAGGGACGAGGACGGCTTCCTCTACATGGTGTACGCCTCGCAGGAGACCTTCGGCTGCTAGATGGGAGGAGGAAGAGGAGGATGATGATGGGTTGACGGAGGGAGAGGTCTAACTGGGAACCACCATGACCCTCTCCACGTTCAGACTCTTTCGTTTATTCAGTTCACACACAAGCTGCAGACGCCAGCAGAGGGCGCTCTGCTTTTATTTTCCCCAAACAGTTCTCTTATTTTGAAGGAACACAAACTGACCAATCACATTAGAGTTTAGAGAATGTAAAGATTGATCTGTAGGTTCTCGTATCAAACACTAAGCATGCATGAGGTGCGTCGGCTCATTTCAACCGTTTCAGTTTGTCTTCCTGAGTTTTTTTATTTTTAGTTTAGTTTTACAGTCATGATGAAGCTCAACCATTAACCCCGAGACCCTCGTCAGCAGCGATGTGCAATATGTCCCCGTGCATGCTTCACACAGCTGGAAGCCGAACACCGCAGCTCGCCACGCCGCCTTCTAAAGCCGTAAATCGGAGCCTCGTGCTGCTTTCAGGGCCAGTCGAGGTGGTTGTAGATCTTAGTGATATAACCGATTAAAAACGACGATGTTCAGAGCAGAGCTTCAGGGCGCCGGAGTCTGACAGAATGCTTCAGGAGAAACCTATCAGGTCCAGAGAGGTCAGGATGCAATAAAGTTTGAGGGTGGCGCCTCCTTCTGGTCTGTAGAAACACTACAAATTAGAGTTGAACATTAAACAAAAAATATATTTAATGTAGGAACTGAATGAGCATTTTGCACATGAATCAAACGGTAAAAGGAGTCTTTTTATCCCTTTTTTTCTTTTAGTAAAGACTGTATGTATGTAATGATCTTCCTCTTTTTGTACCTGCTCCCTGTCTGCCTTCTTTAACAGGAATTTATAGAAACGTTTGTTCTGCACTACAAACCCTGCATGTTTTCACTTTTTTATAGAAATGTAACTGATTTTATGCCATAATTATTGTTTCCTTTTAACTTAGAAAAAAGTGTTTTTAGATTTTGTTGTCGTTTTCCCCCAAACCAAAAACATTAACACAGATGTTTGTGTGGAACTGTGTGCGTCATATAATCAAGCTGTATCACTGTGTTTTTCTTTAGATTTCCACAAGGTGGCGCTGTTTTCACTCTGTGTACATAGATGCATTCTTGCGATCTGACTCGGAGCGTTTGCCAGTAATTAAATGAATAAAAAGGCTTTAAATGTTTGGATGTTTTCTTGTTGCATATATTTAATAAAAAAAATCTCCAGGTCTAGTTTTTTGTCGGCAGGTGGCACCAAACGCCAACAAATATTAGGAATCGTTTGCCAGTAAATAAATGAATAAAAAGAGGCTTTAGATGTTTGGAGGTGTTCTTAGACATTTTTTTAAAAGCTGCAGTTCCAAATTTTTGTCAGCAGGTGGCACCAAACGCCAACAAATATAATTAACCAGGAAGCGTTAATGAATAAAAAAAGGGTTTAAACGTTTGGAGGTTTTTTGTTATACATTTTTAAAAAGCTGCAGTTCCTACTTTTTATCGGCAGGGAGAACCAAACGTCAACAAATATGATTAATTAGGAAATTATTCGGAAAAAATGAAATTTTCCAATTAAAAGGTTTAATCATTGTAAATGTAAACTTTTATTTTGCTTATTATAGTTCATCCTTTTTTCTGTCTATCTTGGTCTAAACATTTGGACCAGAACCTCACAGATACTGATTTATTCAGTCTATTGGTTCCTATTTTTTTTTATAAGGTTTCTCTCACCAGAGGTTATATCTTTAAGCAAATATATCTTTGTGGTGCTTTTTTCAGCTTTTATTGTCATTACACTGTCACAAGTACAGAGCAACGAAATTAACTCTTCATTTAACAAATCCCCTTGAGGAGCAGTGGGCTGCCATTGTGCAGCGCCCGGGAAGCAGTGTGGAGTTAAGGGTCTTGCTCAGGGACCCAGAGCGGAGGCTGTGGGCATTGAACTGGGCTGAACTCCCCTGCTGTGATCCACCATGCTTGAAATTCTAGATCATTGCTGATTTCCTCCTGGATTGTTGGATGAAGATGCTGTTTGATGACAGACTGACCTAAATCTGCTCCTTGGTGGAATAAGACTCCACTATAATGATTGGATGGGGATGCTTCACTGATGGAACCATGCTGGTAGATCTTGTATTCATATCTTCAAATCATTCATTAGAAAATGAACTCAAGTCTCCATACCATTTAGTTCCTACAGACTGTTTGTCCTTCATGTTTTTCTAATCAAACTGGATGATCTTCAACAAAACCCACCAAGCTCTGCAGTGGTGGCAAAGTAAGCCTGAACCTTTGAGCTTGGAGTTTATTTATAAAATGTTTTATTTCTATCTCCTCTTTCTTTCATCTTTTTCTTTTTTCGTTTTCTTCTGTTTTTTTGCTCTATTTACATTGCGGTGTTCATATAAACTGTAAAACTCCCTGCATAGTTATAATAAAGCAATTTATATGCATGAAGCAAGTGGAGCAATATGGTGATTGCCGTACTGCTACAGTTGTGAAAGTAAAATGAAATCTGTTGGGCTGTTTTTGGCATCAAGATAATTATTTTTATTGCCACATTGCCAGACAGGACACTGTTAAGAAAAAAAAAAAGCAAGGGTGTAACTTTGTAATGAAAATTGGTGCCCCCACCCCACTAAGGGTGGGGGGGGGATGGACCTACAGTTACTTGACCTGAACGCTTTTATTTGGTTTTTATATTTTCCAAAAATGAGCTCAAACATAAAGTATATTTATTGAATGCTTTCCTATTGTTGATAAACTGATATTTGACTTGATGTTTATATTAATAGGTACTTAGAGGTGCCTTTTAGTGCATTATTTATATAGGGCGCAAAAACAATGTATAAAAATATTAAATAACAGCCGATTCCGATGCTAAAATCGATAAATCATCCCTAGAAGTAAATTTCAATTCCATCAACTATCATCAAAAATATGGATATGCTGCATTTTAGATCTAGAATTGCACGTTGCAGATCCAGTAAATCAGTTTCATCTTTTATCTACTTCTGTGCTCTGTTTAAAATTATTTATGAAACTCTTTATGTCAGAAACTAAATTTCAAGATATAAAGAAGCTCTGCAGTCTGATTCCGTCTGTACAATAAGAAAATATGTTAATATAAAGCTGTAACTGGGAGTTATGGTCCTCTGAGAAGCCAGAACATTTAAACTACGTTTTCTCAACTTCCTTGCATTATAATGCTAACTTGTATAAACTTATACTCTGTTGCCATTTATGCTGAAAATGCTCCGCATGGCTAACAAACTGATTTTTCATCTGCGTTTGCAATTTTGTTAACCATTCCGTCTCCTTTTACTTAAACATCAAATTAGCTGCTGGTTAATATTCAAGAAATTATTTAATTTAATAATTAATTCAATTATTCAATAATCCAGAATCAGGAGATTCTAACTTTAGATTAACATCTTAAGATAAAATCTTCTGGATGCTAGTCTCAGTCCACTTTCCTTCAAAAACTTAAAGGAATAGTTTACCCAAAAACATAGTTAGCCTTCATTTCTACTCACCCCATGCTGAACAACACTCTGGAGTACTTTTTGATATCTCAAATGCATCTGGAATCTGGGAGGCTTCTTGCTGTCTGCTGACATTCAAATAATGGAAGGTCTATGGCGCCAGAGGCAGAAAGGTCCATAAAAGTCCACAAAAAGCGTGTCCAATATTCCTCCATACTGCTTTCGTCAATGTATTCCAAGTGTCCTGAGTGGGTAGCATCCAGAATTTGCTCGAAACGAAAGTCATTTAGAATGTTTTTAGAGCATAAACGG
This sequence comes from Cyprinodon brontotheroides, assembly GCA_018398635.1. NCBI lineage: Eukaryota > Metazoa > Chordata > Actinopteri > Cyprinodontiformes > Cyprinodontidae > Cyprinodon > Cyprinodon brontotheroides. Next base: position 40,126,327 of record JAGKQL010000041.1, on the reverse strand, counting down.
TAGTGTATAGGATTTCCTAAAAGCGCCGCGCATCGGTACGTTCAGGGCCTCACGGAGCCGGCGAGACCAAACCAGATGAAAGTCGCATTCAGGCGTCTGCTCTGCCAATAATGCAAGCGTAAGAAGAAATGTGCTGTTTACCTGTGCAGAAAGAAACAGCGAAAGAAAAATGTCTGAGGACTTCAGTGTTGAGGAAGAGCATGAGTTCTTTGCCGAGCTGAATGCGCACTTTCATCTGGTTTTGGTCTGCGGCGGTTTCACGTAGACTCGTGAACGCGCTTTTCAGGAAATCCCCTATACACTACTGTTTATGCTCTAAAAAACATTCTAAATGACTTCGTTTTGAGTAAATTATGGGCCTACCCACTCCAGGACACTTGGAATACATTGGGCGAGCGGTATGGAAAAATTGACACGTTTTGTGTGGACCAACTTATGGACCTTTCTGCCTTGTCTAGAGCCATAGACCTCCATTATTTGAATGTCAGCGGACAGCAAAGAAGCCTCCCATCTCCCAGATGCATTTTGAGATATCAAAAAGAAGTACTCCAGAGTGTTATTCAGCATGGGGGTGAGTAGAAAATGAAAATGATTTTGTTTTGGGTGTACTATTCCTTTAAGTTTCACCATTTCTGCAGCTCAGTGAAGAATTCAGTCCACAAAAATGACTGAGCAGATCAGAGGATCCCAGGATATTTATGAAGTTCCTTCAAACATTTTATTAAAATACACAATGAGGCTCAAACCGATAAAAAGATGGCAATCAGCTTTATTTTACAGATACATACATGTTCCATTAGTCTGGTGACAAAAACATCTCTGCTCAGACACACGCTGCATTCAACACCGTTTCCTTCCTGATTTAATTCAGGTAGAACCGTCCAAAGCGTCACAAACTAAAACACGTTCCAGGTTCAAACGGCGCCTCAGAAATCTGTAAACTAATTTCTCTGAACGCTTCTCAGCTCAAAGAGCTTCAATAGATCGCCTGTCTGAGAGCAGCTCCAGCCGCCACGTCGGCCATGATGATCTGATCAGGTTTGTGTTGGAGAAACGGCAGTCCGTGTGCTTCAGGGGGCGGAGCTTCATCATGGCAGGAAACAGACAGCAGCTTCTACGCCATGCTGAGGAGAAACAAGAACATCAAACCATGAGGCAAAGTGATCCAGCAGTTTAAGGTAAATAAAACACCACTGTTTTATTTCTAGGGGGAAGTATTGGCATGGGTGTTGCCAAATCCATCAGATGATGGACTGATCAGAGATCTGGAACGTTTGAAGCTTCAGAGGTTGTTCTAAAACCAAACTCTGCTTTCAACTGAAGCAGAACTCTCTGACCCGTCTGCTGGGTTCCTTGGTCTTTATGATGTCACTTGTTCTCTGGTTTTCTGAAGCAGCATCAGGATTTTATTTCAGACCATCAGATAATCTGAACTTTAGTTTAACTTTTGTAAAATCAGAGCCTTTGCATCGTCATGCTTCAGTCGGGAGTCTTTGTCTTTCTGTCACAAAGAATCTAATTCATCCCTGATATGTAAAGGCTGAAGGGGTGTGAATATTTTGCAGGCTTTTGTTTTTTGGGTTTAGACGTTTTTCCCCCATGAGGAGTCCGGACCGATGCGAGCGTCCCTCACCTGTCAATCAGGGAGTCCCTCATGCTGGTGGCGATGGCGGAGGCCTGCGCCGTCTCGCTGAGCCGGAACACGCTCTCTATGACCGACAGCTCCGTGCTGGTCGTGTCCAGCCCACAGAACGCGCACCAGTCATTGACCACCAGCCCGGCGGCGATCACCTCGCTGCCCCGGTTCACCGTGCCGGCCTGGACAAGAACCACAAGCTTTAGACCGGTTCTGGATTCCTCAGAGTCCAGAGGTCAGCCTGACTGAGACTCACCACCAGAGGAACCTGCAGCAGAGACGACAGCTCGTCCTGGTCCTCGATGGACGTCTTTGGGTGGACCAGGCCTCCCTGGTTACTGAAGGCACAGTAGGAACCGACCAGAACCTGCTCGGCAACCGTCTGACGGAAAACCTCCACCTTCAGGGTGTCTGCCAGGATCTCCTCCGTTTCCTGAGAGAGAGGAAACAAAGCGGAAAAGATTCCTCATATCGAAGAGATAAATTCATCTGCTACAGCATCAGGATGATCATCACTCCATGTCTCTGAGTTCAGCTGCTCCTCCCTCAGACCGCCGCTGCCTGCAGCTAAAATAAAGGATCTATGGAGATCGGGTTTTGCTCCATCAGCAGATTCTCACCCTGTCGAGGTCGGGGTGAACCAGAGCCACGTAGTCGTTGCAGGCGATGACGTTCCCGAGCGCAGACAGCCTCTCCTCCACTCTCTGGATCCTCACGGCGTCTGGCAGGGAGTTCCTGATGTGCTGCAGCTCCTGGTCTGTGGTGTTGTTGGGAACCAGGAGGCCGTGGCGGTTACCTGAGAAGTGGGGGTGGGTCGTTAGCAGATCAGAGGAATGATAACAAGCAGAGGGAGGAGCTTCACTCACCGACACACATCCTGCCGATGATCCGACAGCCGGCGATGGAGGCGTGGACCACCGGGATGGTTTCTGACAGCTCGCCTTCAAACACGCTGCAAACACAGACGCTTCACCTCAGATTGGAACGGAAAAGGCTGAAGCTATCAGCACTGCCTGATGTTTGAATGAAGACTGAACCTCTGAGGCTCCGTCAAACTGTATTATGTTTGATGGGGCTAGTTTTTAATTTAGTCACATATTTTATGATCTCAACATGAAAACAATAAATCAAGCAATAAAATGTTCCTGCTGATCCACCGCTCAATAAAATCCTCGAGATCAATCACGGATCCAGACCCAACCTGATTTAAAACATTTATATAAATCACTGGATGTTGTTCAACAACAGAGTCTAATTTCACTTGTTTCCGCTTCTCCTGTTAATATGGTAAAGCCCTCCAGAGCGTCCGGCTCCAGGCTGCACATGATCCAAATGATCCAATGAGCTTTGCTGTCAGTCTGGGTTGCTGCTGCTGCTACTTTTAGACACAGCAGGCAAAACCTGTGGTTTGGCAAGCGGGCGATGGGGAAAGAAGGAGAAGATGATGAGAAAAAGAAAGCAGAGAAAGTGTGAACTGCTGGAAGAACTGCGTGTGAACTGGTGAAAGAAAAGTGAAATGGTGCTCAAAGATGACAGAATGCACAAAATAAATCTGCACCATCCAGGCTCAAAATGAGCTCCTCCTTGATATGTGCTTTAGAATGGCTTAGTCTCCATTCAAACCCAGGTTTAAAAGCCTTGCAGGGACAGCAGCATAAAAGCCCACTGCCAACATTAAGACAGAAAAAGAGAAAAATACAAAAAGAACATGGTATTTAAGAATATGTGAATCAGAAATTGTCTTTTATACCAAAATTCTAAAAAACACTTCAGATTTTAAAATGGAAACATTTTCTTTTTATATTTTTTTTTTTCAATTTTAAAAGGTCAAAGGATGCATAAAAACCTCATATTTCAGAGTTTAAAGCAACAGATTAAATTAAAAATGTCCCCAGACCTTTACTGATTGATGATTTTTAATTGGTTATCCCTGTTCTAGTCCAACCAGCATCCTCACATTCTGATTGGCTGCTGCCTGGACCAATAGGAACTTCTGAATGGTGTCCAATCACAGTGTCTGAACCATGACTGAGTTCAGACACAGAGACAGTTTATTATAGATGTTTTAATTAATTAAAAAAAAAACTAAATAACTGGCAGTTTTTTTTATCAGGATGATAAATTAAATTATTGACTTTGCTTCCATGAGAGCATGGATATACATGCACTACTGAAACAATAAATGATTATTACAGCTAATGAGTTTAGTTCATAGAGAAAACAAAAAGTTCTTCATATAAATAACCAGTGTTCCAAAAAAAAAGAAAAAAAAGAAATTAAAAACAATGCACTAGACTGATGGGAAGCGAAACATCTTCAAACTTGTAATGGATTGTTTTTCATTTCTCTGTTTTTCTGGAATGACATACATTCAGGCACACCCTAAACATGATGGCAGCAGTTATAAAAAAAAAAAACTGTTGGATTAATTATGTTGCATTAAAAATCCTGCTCTGAGGCTCTGCTTTGATCTCAGGTTCTGCTCAGATCTCCTCATGCTTCATCAGAACCTGTAGGTGGTTAGTTCACCAGCTGCTGTCTGGTTAAAGGAGGCTTTATTCAGCTCCTGTGGGCCTTTCCAGGTGTTTATCTTAAGGCTGTGGAACCTTTAGGATCCTATTCGCTGCCTTGCAGTCAGCACCCAGGGCAAAGCCTGAGAGATTAATGTCTTCCAGTTTTTACGACCGAGGCGCGTGATCGGCACACGTGAGCTCACCTGTAGAAGTTCTCTGATCCACCGATGGCCACGAGGCAGTAGGTGTTGGTGAGTTTGGCGAAGCAGCCGACCTCGTTGTTCTTTTCGAAGGAGGCTCTCACAGCCATGATGAAGATGAGGAGGAGAAGGAGGAGCAGTGAGGAGAAACGTTCTGATCCAGATCAAACTAACCCGTTCTATCCTCGAATAGAACCAGAACTCAAACTGGTTTTCAGGTTATCCACCGGACCCACGCGCTCCGGGATGAAATATCAACCTGTAGAGAGCTCGCGGCCTCGAAACACGAGAGGCGGCGTTTCCTTCCTTCAACGCACGTGTCAACTTCCGCGTCGGGGTTACCGTGGTGACGTAGCACGTATATTACGTAATTCTATTTACGTTTTACGGCTAAAAAACTAACTTTTTTGTAGCGGTTCTGATTTCTTTATAATTTCTTTTACAAAGACAATGCAAATTGCTTTTACATGATTAAAATATAGGAATATATAAATACGGAATCCTATATATATATATAGAAAAAATATAATATATATAATTAATAAAAATGCAGAAACAAGAAAAGAACATTAAAAGCAGTTGGACTAAAGAAAAAAAATGAACTAATGATGCAGAAACAAGAAAGAACATTAGTTAAAAGAAAAAAAAATGAACTTTAACTGTTTAGAACAGTCAAAGGCAACTCCTAAACAAATGTGTTTTAGTCTTGATTTAAAGGAACTCAGGCTTTCCGCACTTTTACAGTTTTCGGAAGTTTGTTCCAGATTAGTGGAGCATAAGAACTAAATGCTGCTTCTCCATGTTTAGTTCTGGTTCTGGGTATGTCGAGCAGGCTGGAGCAACCTTCAGCCTGCTCTACATAATTTAGTGAAAATAAATACATAAATAAACGTAAATCAATAATCAGGGTATTTATTGTCAGGGCCCTTAAATTTAAGCACAATTCTGAACAATCAAATTCTGACCATGTAGTAAAACATGTGATAATCCATCAGCTTTCCAAGACCTTCAACAGTTTGGGGGCATCAGAAGAGGGATAATCTGCTGAGAGGTGGGGGGGCAGAGACTAAGACACAGATGCTGTTGAACAGAAGGCGAGAGATGATGATAGGCTGGGCAAAAAAAATAAAATAAAATAATGAAAAAGGCAGATTTATGCAGAAGCCCAGTATGAAACCCTCTGTTAGACTCTAGTTGGTCTTTTTATGATTGACAGATGCACCTGTGCAGAGACCCATAACTGAAGAGCAGCACATGTGCCCCCTAGTGGCCATTTAATGAATCAGCTGCTTCCCCCCTCACTGATCTGCATGGGAATAAAATGTTATTTCAGACTTTTCCACCTCGATCTGTTGCTCCATCGTTCAATCAATCATCTATTCTGTGTGTTTTGCTCCACACTGGGTTTTATATCTGCTAAGAAACTCACATATTAAAGTTTTTTTTTTTTATCTTTTTTTTTGCCTTAGGTTATTTATGTTGTTCTGCCTCCTTCTGACAGATATTTTCAGGGAGTTTGCCTGGAAAAGGATGAATTTAATCAATAAGGACTGTTCTATTGTTACAGAATTTAATAAAACTTTCAGTAAATATCTGGTTTCTTGTGTGTGTATGATTTTTAAAGATGTTGGGATTACATTCCTGATGGGATAAACTCTCTACATCACCCATGAATCTTTTGGATCGTCATAAACAGGTTCTATAATGTGGAAAAAAATAAATCAAATTTTCCCTGATACTCTGTCCTGATTTATAAAAACAGATTCTTCCTGATAAACTAAATTTTTTATTATTATTATTATTACAGATTAGTTAGAGAAACTGTTCTGGTCTGTTCTACACCATAGATGGTAAAGTTTATGATTTATGTATCAAAATTAATTAGCATGAACTAAAACTCAAATATGTTTTTACTGATTAAAGGCATTATGACTAATAAGTTACCATAAGGAGCCATCTTGAACCATAAACTGAAGGGACTCTAAAGATAAAGAAAAATAAACACATTTATGAGCAACACTGACTTCCATTTGCAGACAGGCAGCCTGCGGGTATCAATACCCACCAAGTGCTTACTATTGATCTGAAGGATATAATCTAATTTCCATGCAGGGAGGGAGGAAAGTGTTTGTTAAAGACAATTTCTCTTTAAAGAAAATCAGAATCAAATGTTCTTTACATTCTGAAAAGTAAAGGAATACATTTCCAAATTGTGGATGAAGTTTCCCGTTTGTATGACTTCCTGATTTATTTATATTGCATAACTTCCAGTGTCTTAGATTTCAAACGCTGAGGCATTAGAATTTGTTTTTGCAATTTTAAATGTAGTTTTGAAGGATTTTAAAATCAGGATTGTCAATTAGTCAGCTATACGTTTTAAGGCATAAATGTTTGCCATCTAACAGTGTATTAAGAATCAAAATACCATAATTATTATTTTGTCATTCAGGATTATTTTATTTATCAATGCATATATTTAAAGATAATTTTTCTAGTTATTCTAAAAAAACATTTAAATTGTTGTAACCGAACAAAAAAGGCCAAACCATTAACAGAAAGTTCTCTCATTATTTCTTCCTTTCTCGTCTTTTTATTCATACTATGTTGTTTTGTTAATGTTGTTTTCTTTCACTGTTCAGTTAAATTGTTTTTGTGCCTTTTGATCCTTTTTGTAAATCTGTCATAACAGATTTTTTGAAAATCTGATTTCTTAGAAAGATTTCAGATTTTCAAATAAAATGTTCTTCCTGTTTGACAACCTGCATAGCAACCGCCCTTATGGAGCAGCAGGCTCTCAGTTTTCAGCCAATCACAGCGGTTTGTTCCCGTTACGTAGGGTAGTGTTGTTTGTGTTACGTCACTACAGGTCAGAAAAAGATCTGCAAATAGCTGAAAGGTATCACTCCTCTGTATTTTAATACTGCTGTCATGCTGAGTGGCTGGACTCCAAAGGTTTCTACTGTTGCTGGTTTCTCCCATGGCTCATGGCGGCTCTCAGCTTCTCTCCATCAGATGATCAAAACAGTTAAGAAGGGGATTGATTAAATAAAGTGTCTTTACTCTCCTGCTTACATTCTTGTACCTTTTGAACTATTTCTTTCTCTCGTTTATTGATTTCTTGGACAAAAGAGGCGTCCAAAGGTCTTTTCATCACTTTTCTTAATATAACTACTCTCACCCCCCTGCTGCCATAGGTACATAAGCTCTGCACTGGTGGCATCAAAATCCTGTTTCCCTCCCAGGAGGGGAAGGTTCTGCTGGTGGACCTGGTTGGATGGCTTTAAGGTTCTTCAGTACAGCTAAACCTCGATGTTTGGTGTTCTTAAAGGTCCAGAGATCTGTTATTTCTGCCATGTGTGAAGGTGGCTTCAGATTCAGAGGTTAAAGTACTGCGTTATCAACAAACATCCCATATTTGCACCATATTTATTTGTTTTGAAATGCTCTGAAGTTTCATATCAACGTGTTTTTGCACCATTTTTTTCTCCCACACTGTTTACGTTTGATCACTGCTGCACTTTATGGAATGGAAATGTTCATTTCACTGCTAAGCTGCAGCTCACTGTCTGTGAGCTGTGCAAATCAAAATTTCACTCCGTGTTTACAAAACAATATTAAAAGTAGTCTAAGTCTAAACACATTTAACAAGATATTGGATCAGTGGTCTTCATTCAAGCAGCATTATTAACCCTTGCAGAGGGAGATCAGATGCAGTGGTTGCCCAAGTTCTGTCTATTCTAGTAAGACTAAGGATTAGTCTTAATATTTGGAACCAAAACAAAACCAGGGAGGGTTTCAGAGCAGTGGTGGAAAGTAACAAAGTACATTTACTTGATTACTGTACTTAAGTACTTTTTTTGTTTTATCTTCATTTAAAAATTATTGAGTAATTTTTTTGGGGTTGTATTTATAACTTTCCCTCCACTACATTTCGAGGAAGCTGCTAGTTAAATGTTCCTTTTGGCTCAGCTTAGTTTAGTAATCCGCTGTTGCTGCTTTTCTCTCTTGAAATGCTATTTAACATTGCAGAGAGCAGATCAGCCCTTAGGAATGAATCTGGACGCCACTGTTTTAGAGATTTCCATGATGTTCCACAAATATGATAAACTCAGAGCAGATATTATTTGTAGTTTATTAATTTTATGAAGGTGTGAAATGTTGCCAGGTTGTTCAATAGGATGAGTTGTAGTTTCTTTGCAATAAATTCAACCTTAAACTTCTATTCCATAGTGAAAATGTGAGGGAAATTAAGACACCCCCTGTTTTTGTTTTTTTCAAAATAAGAAAAGGCAATAAAAATAGCTGTTATTTTTTTTTTCAGGCATTTTTAAGTTAAGCTGAAGTTCTTTAGAGGTGTAGAATCTGAAGCAGGTGGTTTTACACCAGGTGGTTTGTGAAAGTTACACAGTTCTTTAAATTTACCCTGAATATTATATAAATTTTCTGATATTAGAACATTTAATTTGTACTTTTGAGAACTTAAGTATTTCAAAAGTGAGTAAATGTTTGACTGAGTAACTTTTACTTGTAGTTGGATAAGATTTGACAATGAGTATAAATATTTTTACTTAAGTACTTGTATTGAGTTTTCCTTCCACCATTGTTGCACACACAGCTAAATCAAAATAAACTAAACAGTTTTCCAAAAACGGAAGGATTGTTGAAATGACCTTGAACTAAAGGAAGTCTAGTTTCTTACCAAAACATTTAATAGTGAAACAGCTTCTGAAGTAAAAGTGAGATAAGACTCATATGTAGCCTTGTGTGTCTTGTCACATTAAGGTCATTAATTAGAGTGTAGAACATTTTTTTCTATCACAACAATTTGAGGGAATGGATTTTCAGCGTGTCTGTTTCATCCTTGGTTGTTCTTTTCTAACATTTTTTTTGTATTTTGTTATCATAAAATTCTATTAAAAATGACTATTATTAATAGCCTGACAAGGCTGAATGCAGGTCTTACCTTATTGGCGCCTCTTCCAGTTATAAATGTTTTAGTAAGATGCTAAGATCCTTTAAGCCAAAGTTACTTAAACAAAATATATATAT
>JAGKQL010000041.1:40064230-40116647 GCA_018398635.1 Cyprinodon brontotheroides | reverse complement strand
AACGGCGCCATTGTTATTGTGATACTGGTGCGTGCATGGGTGTTGTTTAGAAGCGGCGCTTTGGCCATATGCGTGTAAAAAAAAATGCGTTGAAACTTAAAGGCGGAAACGCATAAACGCGGCGTTTTCTCGCAAAATCTTCCCACTCTGGAAGGCTGAAAAAAAGATCGCTTTACAGAGCCTCAAACGCCCGGCTTCGTATGGATGAGGAGAGGCTGGTTTGGTGAAAAATTTGCGCGCTATAGGCCAGGGTTCGCCGTGGTGGATCGGCCTAAGGGTCTTGCCTCGGACCCAGAGTGTCAGTCCCGGAGATGAGGCTCGAACTCAGAATCTCAGGATTCCAAGCCGCAATGCCCTAACTGTTACACCGCCTCTTCCCCCACTGTGTTCATAGAGAAAAGGTCAAATAGTACTTACTCAGTCCAGTTTCAGTATAATTTAAAATTAAATAAAAAGTCCTGCTTAAGCAGTGGAATACTTTTAGCTCTTTGATATACATATGAACACATTCTCCATTTAGACAGATGGTCATAATTTTCTTTCTATTCTGTTGTTGCTGTTCATCATGTTGTTATTAAGATTTATACTGTAGTAATGAGACAGTTTGAGAAAGTACTGATATTTGCATTGAAATATAGCGAAGTAACACATGCTCAGAAAAAAAACTAAAAAACTGAATACAGATAGTGAAAGGCTACTTAAGAACAGTAATGAAGTATTTAAACTTAGATACTTAACATTTCTGCTTAAAGTCCTTATTTAGACTCTACCCGGTTTCTTCTTTAGCTCCTATGAAACGGCTCCTAGGGTTCCTATGGGGTCTCCTCACATGTGGCTGAATGGAATGTTATCAGAGCTTGTTTAGATGAGGAACTTGTGTTAGTACTGCATGGCATTAGATGAAGCATGGTGGTAGTGTATCATGATGTGGGCCCAAACCATGACTGTTTAACATTCTCACGGCTCATTGAGAGTTTGTAAGAAGACTGGCCCTCTGCCTGATATATAACAGCAGCACTGCAGGGTTAGAGTATGGAGGAGTTATGGTGGAATCCATCTGCTGGTGAAGATTGACAGTCATCCAGGTCATAGTCATTCCAAAAAAGTTATAAAACAATCCACTGAACTTCGTTTGAAGTTTGAAGACATTTCTCTTCCCATCCAAGAAGTTTTTTTTATTCAAAATCTCAGAAATAGTGTTGAGTTTAAGGTTTTATAGAGTAGCCCAACAAGGCCTTGTTTTTGTTTGGAAAACATACAAATTGAACCCATTTACAGGGTAACAAAGACCTCGCCTATTCAGCCAGGCCAACAATTCCCTTTAATGACTCACATTTCAGAGACATAGACAGGTATGGGGCATTGCAGGCTAACATAGAAGCCAAACGACCTCCATTTCAAATGGGGTGGACCTGTTCCTCCTTTTCAGTTTGGATCTTTTCTAAACAAAAGAAAGGCTTTGTTGGGCTGCTGTATAAAACCTCAAACTCAATGCTATTTGTGACATTTTGAATTGAAAAAGCTTCGTGGATGGAAAGCGAAACATATTCGAACTTGGAAACAAAGACCAGTGGATTGTTTTTTTTTTTTTTTACTTTTTTGGAATCTGCTGACATGCCACTGGTTTTAGTAAGTATCATGGTGGAGGTCTCTTGGTTCAAGCCGAACCTTCTTTAAACCTGACATCCAACCAGAGAACAGCTCTGATGTTCATCCCTTCCAGACCATGGTGGATCCACCCTCTGATGGTTGCTTCCAGCAGGATGGGCCTCCAAGTCACAAAGGTCAGATCATCACCTGAACATATCAATGAGTTCATAGGACTTCAGTTTCATTTATAGCCAGAAGACCTCAGTCCAGCAGGGAACCTTTGGGGTGTGGTGGAATAGAAAGTTCTCAACATGGATGGTTAGCCCATAAATCTGCAGCACTGGATCTCTGAGGATGTTTGTAGATATACCCGGTTTAATTATAGCCATTACAGGACTAAGGATGCTCACTAAGGTAACCAAGTGCAGTGTGAAGAGGCAGCGGAGGAGGATTTTAGTAATATGAACGAAAAAAATGCACTGAATAGAGCCGGGTATCACCGTTTTCACGCCAAAGGAAGTTTAAGAACTTCTTCTGTTCCAGCAATCTCCTAAAAGGTCATGGAAAATAAATCAGGTTCTTTATCTGGCATCAAGAAACCTCAAAAGGAAGTTTTAGGAATATCAATCCAGACCTCAGAAAGATTATCAGCACAATCAGGAATTTAACCAGCAACCAAACAGTTTCTGTCTCAAAACCACTGATTTTCTGTAGGAAATTTGCCGGGTTAAACAGAATCGTCAGGTCCAGTTTCTCCAGAACCATCCAGAGATGAAATCCATGTGGGCTGTCAGGTGGTGTGGGCGTGTCTCTCTGGATCCCTGAGCTCTGATTCGTTGGAAACCTGGAAGATTCTGAATATCTTAAAAGATCAGAATATTCAGTCTAAGACGAATATTTAGGAGAAAAAAAAAAATCTGATTTAAACTTTGTAGAAAAACTAAAAAACTTTAACTTTCTATCGAGTTCCAAACAGAACCGGGTTCAATCTGAGGTTTTTAAACTTTTAAATTATGGAACTGAAGATGGAGACAGATTAATCCGATTAAGCAGAGAGATAAAATAGGTTTGTTTTACTCTGTCTCCTGTAGGAATACCCGTTCCCTGCTGATGAGGTGATCCTAAAGCATTTCAAGTTGACCTAAACCGACTCGGACTTTAATAGAACCAGTAATGCTGATACTCTGTAATTAACCTGCTGCTTGGAGATTATTTATCTTAATTATTTCCTGCAGGGTGAACTCAGCTCCTGCCAAAAGTGTTTCATTATCAGAGGAGAGGAACTGAAATTAGCTTGCGGGTTCATTTATGGGACAGATTGGCTCTGAGGCGGCTGTTTGGGTCGGTTCTGTCTCTCATCTCTTCCTGTTGTTGAGCTGTTCCCCCCCCCCCTAGCAGTCATCAGATGCATGTTTTGCAGAAACACGGCTGCTGACCCCGGTGCAGGTCTCTGCGGGTCAGACACGTGTAGGTTTCAGGTCAAAAGCGGCTCGTTGTTTGGAACAGACGAGGTGACAGAGCAGATTAGGAGACAGATGTTTCAACAGCCAAAGGATCTGAGAGGAGGGAGCTATTCTTAGCCTGACGTGCTGTCCTGCTGTGATCTGCTCCAATCAGACATACGGTGAGGAGAGGAGAGGTCTTCTCTGGAAGCTGATTGCTGATGACCATGAACGAATAAAGCCTTCGACTTCCCTGTTTAAGCCTGACTGCCGTGAGCTCAGAGGTGTTCAGTTCAATCCAGTTTTAGACTTCATCACTTTCCCCTGCTGAAGTCAGGCTTTCACCCGAAACATGAACCTGACACCAGAAAACCTTTGAGGTTTTCTTTCTTGCTTTGAGATTCAGTTTCATCTCAGTCCATCTCATCTCAGTTTCATCCCAACTTTCAGAACCATCCTCCTTCCTCATTATCTTCATTTTCAGACTGTGCAGATTAGGCAGAATGACATTACAACCATTTAACCAGTGGTGTCAAAATTCCACACATTTGTTACACTAAGCAGAAGTATAGATACTGCAGTTTAAAAACGCTCTGGTAAAAGTTGAAAAGTTAAATCAATTTTACCTACTTTACTCCGGTAAAAGTGAAAAAGAGCGTACGCTCCAAAAACACTTAATCTGGTGACATTATGGCATGGAGCAATTCATGTTTGCAGAGTTTGAGAACACCTACTTGTTTCGCATTGAGTTTCCATTTTAGCTAACCAGTAGTGTTTGCGTTATGGCAAACTCATCCAATTACACTGAAAGTAACTTCACTAGATGGATGGAGCGTGATCTGCATTGGATGGAGCGCGCATGGCCGGGGAAATAAAATATTGCATTAACATAAAACCAAAAGCCAAAAGAGTAAACGAGTAACGTTTACATTTTAAGAAATGTAAGGAATAGAAAGTACAGATACTTGTGTAAAAATGTAATGAGTAAAAAAAAACTAGGCAGTTTAGTTCCCTATATAAATAAGAGGACAATATAAAGATGGAGATAAACATGCATTAACTTATTCCCCACAAAGACTGAAAAACAGATTCAGCATATACTGCTGTTTAGTTCAGTCTATAGAGACTCAGACTCGGATGAAATGACCCGTTAACATCTCTGTCCTATCAGCGCCCTTAGCAGAGATCATTTCTGCCTCTCTGATGACGCCATCAATAAAGAAAAAAGTCCTGCAGAGATTTTTGAGCAACATCTGCTTGGAGAAACCATGAAGATCCGGGTTTAGGTTCAGCTGCTGAGCTCTTCTAACTGAACCTTTAGATCTTTGACAGAGATACTGATTAGCAGAGGCTCCTGTCAGGTGGTGTTGTTTTAATCTTCCCAATCATGTTTAATTTCCCAGCATGCATTTCCTCTCCTGAAGGCTCCCACTGTGACAGTGTTGAGCAAATGAAGGTGATCCCTTCAGCTGCGTCCTCTGAACTGATTGTGTTTGATTGGATTTATGTCCAGGACGGAATTAGAGACATCCGAGCTGATAACCAGGAGACGTCTCGTCCTCTTCCTCTCTATCACCGTCCATCCATCTCTGTCCTTTCTCATTTCACCCTCCATCTCACACACACACACACACACACACACTCTCACTCACATACAGAGCAATCACTCAGCTAGCACTCAGCCTCCAGCTTCGTACTGCTTCAAGTAAAAACGTTTTAACTGATTTTATTTCCTGCCTTCTCTTTCAATTAAATTTTGTCCGAATACTTTAACATTTTCAAAGGAGGTGGCTGATATTTGTTTGAACTAAACTACAAAACTGGTTCTGGGAGCTGCACACAATTCTTTGTGAGTAGTATTGGTTGTAGTAGTACTACTGGTAAACCAAACCACATCATACAACAGGCCTTCAACCCCAGTTCTAAATACCCACCGTCCTGCAAAAGTTAAACGTGTCTCTGCCTCAGCACACTTGAGTTAAATTGTTTTACTCCCTATAGCGCCTTTATTCAAGTCAGGAGACATGACCAAAGCACTTTACACTACATTCCCATTCACCCATTCACACTCACACACACACTGATGGTGGCAAGCTACATTGTAGCCACAGCTGCCCTGGGGCTCGCACTGACAGAAGCGGGGCTGCCATACACTGGCTGCCACCGGCCCCTCTGACCACCATCAGTAGACAATGCAGGGTGAAGTGCCTTGCCTGAAAGACACAGTGACACACTGAAAGTCGGAGTCGGGCTTGAACGTCAACCCCTTCGATTTCAGGGCAAACTCCTACATCCAACGCCACTGTCGCCCTATCGTATAGGTAGGAGATGACCTATGCTGGATATGCATAGGCTGGACAGTCGGCTCTAACTGCTGGACTGCTAAAATAAAATCTGTAAATAATGTCACACACTGCATCACACTGATGACATCAAACCAAAAACCCTGCATAATTGCATCATATATATTACAGCTCTGAACTTCCCTATCAATGCGTTTTATTTGTGGAATGCTTTTTCTCATGTGAGCGTGCTCACCTGCTTCCCGTCTTCTGTGGGCAGAGATGTCGCTGTTGCTGTGGTGAAGCCCCTGGCTGCAGGCCTTGGAAACCCCGGCACCCACAGCCTTCTGCGTACTGACTGACAGGTAAACTCCTATGTGTACCTGAACGGTGGGAGGGGCTTAGCAGGTCTGCATCTGAGCTCAAACCAGCTGATCATTCCCACTGATCAGTTCTGATTCAACTTGAACAGAAGTAGCGCCATCATCCAATCAGTGTAAACATCAACACAGAGTCTGATGATGTCTCTGTCCAGTGGCAGAGTGAGACCATAACACAGGACCTCCATGGTCCATTTCACCTGAAGATAAACAAGAAGAGACATCTGCAAACCACCTGGCAGATAAAGATCAGTCCTGATTGATCACCGACCAGTGATAGTCTGATGATCTCTGATTTATTTCAGGTTCTCAGGTGAGACCAGCCTTATAAGGTTTGTAAACATAAGAAGGAAAAACTGAAGATCCACTCTATTATATTTCACTAGAAATTTCTATTATTTGTTATTGGCTGCCGCTCTGTTTACATTTGATCACAGCTGCACTTTATGGAATGGAAATGTTAATTTACTGTCTTAAAAGCTGTACACTCTGTGTGTACAAAATGACATTAAAAGTTGTCTAAGTTCTAAGGACCAGGGTTGAGACCTCTGTAGTATATATTTAAATGTTAACAATAAAAAGCATGAAATAAGTATTATTAAAAATAATTGAATGCTTGAGATTACCACTAAAGGCAGCGAAGGATTCCTAAAACTGTCCAGCTCTTTTTTTTTTGTTGTTGTTGTTCTTCGGTCAGAATCTGTGGTTTGCTGCATAATCTTCATGGTTGGAGGTGGAGGACCTGCTCCAGTCTGGATCTCCATCTCCGTCATCTCTGCTTCAGAAAATAGCTTTTAAAGTTAAATTAGCCCAAAGGAGGCAGATTGAATCCTCCATTATCTTCATTGTTGGGCTGCTGCTTTGCAGGAATAATTAATGATGTTTGCATTGAGCACGATCACAGCGCATTAATGCATCGATATTGTTAATTTGCTGCTGTTCACTTCACATTAGGGCTGCAACTAATGATTATTTTCAAAATGAATTGATCTGTCAATTATTTTTTTGATCAATCGATTAATAATCGTATCGCCAAAGGTTCTCTTAAGAAGTTTTCTTTATGAAATGAAACCAGGTGAAACAAAAACGTTTCCCCTTGATGAGTTCTGGATAGAGCATATTGACAGAAAAAAACATTTTTTATCTTTAATGCAAAATGTTTACATAATTTTTTTTACAATTTTGGTATGATTACTCCTCTTAGTGGGTCGCTCCATCAGCTAAAAACATGTTACAGTCTCTATACTCGAGTTAACGATTACTGAATTAGTTGACGATTATTTAAATAATTGATTAATTTGATTAATTGTTTCAGCCCTACTCGACATATCACCAGTCAACGGGTCACCGATAACTGGAGTTTCTATCCACCTGCCTGTTGTCTGTTTAACTCAACATGGCAGATCTGGATTTTCCGAGCGAGTCACAGTGCTGTGTTTAATGTGGAAAGCTAAAACAATGGATCAGGAGAGAAGTTAAAGCTTTAACTGGTTTTCTGTTCAGGTCGGAGCTGCTGGGCTGAAAACTGATGATGGGAGGAGATCAGAGTCATCAGAAGGAGGCTGAGGAGAGAAGAGGAGAAGCTAAAGAACATCAGGAACCAGACCAAACAAAGGCTCCAGCTGCTGAAGGTACCAGCAAATACATTTATCGAGATTATTTCTGATTATAAATGACTTCTGTGAACTTTATTCAGCAGAGATATTTCAGTTCATCAGAAATAATCTCAACATGTTTCTGCATGTTGCTACTGCAGATTAATAAACAAGCTTCTCTTCCTCAGAGACTCCGGTTGAGTTGCCCCAGTGCAGGATGGGAAGCAGAAAGGTGGACGACATGTGTTTCATGATCTCATGCACCAACTGGTATTGATCCGCTGGACACTGGGACTGCTGGGAGCTGGTGGATGCCGAGTTCATGCTTTTCATGCATCAAATTGGCTGCATTGCTCCTCCGCTGTTGTAGTTTTAACAGATTATTTCTCATCAAAATCAGATAAATGTTTCAGAAATCTAACAACAGGAAGTAAATCTGTCATTTCTCAGTATCATTCTGTATCAAAAAGCCAAGAAGCTGCTGAAGGCTGAAGACAGGGACTGAACATGAGTCCAACCTGTCAGAAAAATGTTTGCTGTTGGTTTGCAGTGGAGAGCGGCTGCTTGGAAGTAGATTTATGGACTTTTCTCCTCCTAAAAACCCTCATTATCAAAGTGGAACTAAAATCTATCATAGATTGATTTCTCCACCTTCGCACTTCACTGCACACCTCTTCTCCTGCAAACTCAGGTGGAAAGAAGAATGATACATTTGCAACAAAGCTCTGATGACTGAAGGTTTTGAGACTTTTGACATGAAACATTCCTGGTTTGGCAATATCATTTTTTTTCCTCTGAAGGCTTCAGTTTCTCTACAGCTTCAACAGCAATAATGAACTGATCAATGGAAGGTGATTGAACTGTATGAGCAGATTTATGAGAGTAATTTTTGCAGAATAAGATGAAAACTAAAAGATAATAAATCATTTCTGAGTTTTTGGGGATCAGCTCAGATTTTTGTCTGTCATCTATTGTTGGAGAATGTTTGAAAATAAGCAGCAGCATGGAGACCAAGGAGCCCAGCACAGAGGAAGTTCTGGTTCAGTAAAAAGCAGAGTTCGATTCTAGAATTCCAATATTCCAACATTTTTCAGACTCTCTTTAATGCATCCTGGACAGGAAAAATATGAGTCAGTATTTTCTCTAGTCCCCATGTAGGTGACACAGCAAATGAGGAAGAAGGTGTCTGATCATAGGAGACCAGTACAGAACCTTTGGGTCTCATGCAAAATTAACTCTGCGGATTGCTCTGAACACGCCATCACTATGGTAAAGCACGGTAGTGGCAGCATCATGCCAAGGGATGCTTTTCTTAATTAGAGGCTGAGGAGCTGGAGTTAACAGCAGGACAGTCTGGGAGGAAAAGCTTTCAGAAGCTTCAGAAGACCTGAGACTGGGTGAAGGTTCTCCTTCCAGTCGGACAGAGGTCTGCAGCCTGGCAACTGGCTCTTTGGACCCTCTGCTGTGGCTCTTTATGGTGGTTAGAAATAATTAAAAACTAACCAATGATTTAGAATAAAGTATAAAAAAATAAACAGTTTTAAAAGCTTAGTTTTAATTTATTTGAACTGAAATTTCACAACAGAATAACATAAACAGATTTTTTATTTTTTTTATTTACTCTTGTCAACAGCTTGAAAAATATGTTGTTTTTTTAACTGAATTTTCCACAAATAGTTTTCAATAGAAGAAAATCCACAGTTCGATTTTAACACTTTCATGATTTTTTTTTCTTATTTTAAAATTAAAAATATAAATAACCTGTAGATCCTTTAAAATGGCAACAGATTTGTGTTTCATTAAAAGGCCATCATAATAATCATGCTCTTAATGATGTTTATTTAGATGGACTCGCAGTAAAAGAGATCTTTGGATTTTAAAGGTTGCAGACCCCAGCAGCAGGACAACCATCATGGATGTTTTAGATCAGAGCAGTATAATAAACTACAATGGCCTAGTCAAAGTCAAGATTTAAATCCAATTCAATCTGAGGTTAAAAACTGCTGATCATTCTGACTTAATGTCCGTAGATCAAACCTGGTGGAAACAAACCCCAGAAGACTGAGGGGCTAAAAGCAGAGCTACACCACACTTTTCAGATTTAAGTCTGTAAAACATGTTAAAACCATGAAACATTTTTAACTTTTGTGTTGGTCTAACTCATCAAAATCAGGTTAAATTCACCAAATGTTTAAAACGTCAGCCACAGGATCATACCTGCTTTTATGCACATCTATGTTAGAATTCGGGTTTAGGGTTGGAAAAGGTCAGTCTTAAATTGAGTTAAAGAAAGTTCGGCTTTTTTGACATGAATTCGGTACAGAGTCAACAGCACATGCAATACACTACTTTCGGCAGTAGTCTTGGTGAAGCAGTGCCTTTCGCGCAGTCCGCCAGGTAGCGCCAGCAGTGCGAATAAAATCTTTCTTTTCCTTAAACATATATGTGGCTCAGCAGTGAGCCCCAAAACGTGTAAATACGGTCGCCGCAATCACTGGTCCTACTTTCTCTGCCCTCGTGATCAGCGCCGCCATTCAGACAGCCAGGGCTCATTGGCTCCTAATCACAGTTATGCGCCCCTCCCCCAGCTCCTAGCTGGGCGGAGGGAGACATGCATCTGGCTGTTGTCAGGTTAGTAGGCCCTAGCTGTCTGAATGACGGCGCCACACTGATACGCAAACAGAGAGAAAATAGGACCAAGTGATAACGACGCGTGACTTTTTCCACTACAATGTTTTTGGGATGCAAAAATATCACTCTTGAACACATAATGTTTTGGGAAGAGAAACGCTTTTATTTCGCTGTGTCTAGCAAACCTGCCGGACTACTTTCGGCTTGACCAAAACTGGACGAGAACTCTGCTCACAGGATGCTGCCAGGGGTAAGTCAGTGTGATTGCATGACACTGGTGATGGGGGATGCCATACAGATTCATGTCAAAAAATACCGAACTATCCCTTTAATGATTAAAATTACAGTTTGGACTTTTCTCCCTGCTGCCCTCTGGGAAGAGACTTTGCAGCATTCAATGCAGGTCCAGCAGATTCTGCGGGGGAGAAGAGTGGCGAGGAGTTTCTTCCCCACCACCATCAGTCGGCAGCTGAACTATTGAGAAAACTCTAAATAATATCACAGACTCTGCATCACACTGACAACACCAAACCAAAATACTGCATAATTGCACTCACATATAGGGTCGGATCTATCAAAGGTTTGTAGGTGTATAAAAAACGTGAGCTATTTCACTGCGCACGCTTAAAAATGTACAAAATGATCTATCAACAGCGTGTTAAAAGGATTTGGTCTTGTAGAACGTGCGCAAATAGCGCTACTATCCATTTAGTACTTTTTCTGCAATGAATATTCAATATTGGGCGATTACACGCAAAAGTCCGCCTTGTGGGAGGAGAACATGTAAATATATTAATTTAGCACCGCAAAGTGATTTATCAAACCTGAAAGCAATTTTGCTAACGGTATCTGACTCTATATATTTAACACGCTTCAAAAGAAGGTGCAAATGGTCTGTATGCGTAATTGCGCGACACATGGCAGCTGTTATTGCCGCGCAAAGAAGGAGACATTGAAATGAAGCAAGGAGACGAGAGAACGATTTTTCACCGCGCGAATATTTTTGAATGAACGAGGAACGATCAAAACATATCGCTTATCCAGCATTGCCATTTTTTGAGCTGTGTAATTCCAGTGATTTGCTCCTCACAGAGCGCCAGCTGTACTTGTTCTCAATGCTGGTCAGAGGCATCTTATCTACTGTGCCCCCTCCTCTTTGTTTGCAGATGTTTTGTCATATGCCAGTTTTTCTTTTGGTTCGCCTTCTAATATCCTGGTATCTTCTTTACTTCATCCACTGTTCGCAAGGTTTCACCCAACAGCGCCTACTTTATTACAGATTTGTTCACATATAGCGCTCCTCTGTGTGACAGTCCCACTTTTTTTTGCTGTAGTTCACTTAAATGTTTGTTGGCTTCATCCACCAACACCTCCATTTCCATGGGGTCGAATTTCCTTTTGGCGCTTTCTGCTGTCCAAACTTGCCATGCCGCAATCCACAAAACGTGCAAAACCATCATTTAAATAGGGCGGCCTCCAACAGTTTTGCACCTGCCACCAGTTAATGCTAATCTTTGTTAAATCACCCGCAAAACCATGGTTCAGCCCCTTATGCGAAAATTCCAGTTTGCGAGCTAAAATTACTGCACGCAAAATTGGATCTTGATAATTCCGGCCCATACAGTATTAAAGCTCTGCTCTTCCATATCAGTTCTATTTTTGCACCATTTTTTCTCCCACACTGTTTACATTTGATCACTGCTGCACTTTAATAAATGTAAATGTCATGAGAGCTGTACAAAGTGAAATTTCGTTTTGTGTACATTCTGTGTATGCAAAATGACAATAAAAGTTGTCTAAGTCTAAATATGATACATCAACCAATAGGAAGCATCATGGATGGCGAACAACTTGAGAGGAAATAATAGTTATCTGAAGTAGCACTAAGGGGACGATTAACAAACCAGCAGCAGAAGGTGAAACTATTTAAAAAGAGTGATTTAGACAAATCTGAAAGTTCCTCTTCTTTTCATCAGCAGGTAAAAGACCTGAGAAAAGGTCCTTGGTCTTCATCTGGACTAAAAGTAATGACTGAAACGCTTTAATTATCTTCCTCTCATTACAATCAAGGTGTAGCTGTGTAATTATCCCTCAGCGGAGGCTGATCGTTTCCCCTAATTAGCAAAACCTCATCCCGTCTGGATCAGGATGCCCTCTATGTTCCACTCTCACCTCGCTGCAGATTGATCTGCTGATACAGAAAAGATGATCCTGCTTGAAGGCGTAACGCCTCTGAATCCTCAGGTCATCAGATGCAAACCTGAACATCCATCCGGGACCAGAGAACCAGCAATGGGCCGGCTGCCGCTGCCGGGACATGTCGGGAAATCCCTACTGATGCCGTTTAAGATCGTCTGCGGATGAGTCGCCATGGAGACCATATGAATTATTCATGACGCCATCACTGCTGACCTTTAAAGGCTCAGTTATGTTTTACTTTTCCTCTTTATCTACAGCTGAGTGGCTCTGACCTGTAAGGCTCGTAGAAAATTTATGTTCTTCAGGATTTTAAATCTGTGCCATTATAAAGCAAACCAATAAGCAGACAGAGTTCTGGTTCTGAGTTTATAATACAGGCATTTGGGTTTAAAATGAAACAAAATTAGAGGAAAGAAACAACATTAGAGGAAACACTCATTTAGTCAGAATGATGTTGGACCTCTGATTAACTATAAACACGGAGGAGGTCCTATCATGCTGTGGGAGCTATTGGATTCCTGAATGTGTGAAAGGTTGGAATTAGAGTTAAATGCAGCCACCCAGTGTCACAGGAAGCAAGAAAAAACTCATTCTTGGAGATAAAGTCTTCACTTTTATTGACATTTCTTAGAACATGGTGTTTTAGGATAGAACCGGTGCCGGACAATCAAACAAACCCAAAGAGAGAAAAACAGTTTGCATTACAAAGCATAAAATGCTTTAAAATAAACCTGGAATATAAACCGGAGCTTAGCCCGTTCTTAACGAGAGCCAATCGAAAAATCAGCTGGCATCTCTCATTAAAGCAACAATGTGGTACTTTGTCTTTCAAAATAAACATCAGATTTATTTTTTGGTTCATTTTTATTTTATAATGAACCCATTTATTCAAAACAAAAATCTGACATTATTTACAGAAAAATCATTTGTTTGATAAGAAAATCCAACACAATCAGTTAAAGCTTTCTGATGAGTCAGCAGTTTTTTAATTAAACAAAATCTGCCCAGAGCATTTGTTCTTCTTCTACATCTCCATAAGGCAACAACAGGCAGTTAAAGAAAAACTCAAACAAGAATCTGCTCTCTGGGTTCTCAAGTTCTGCTCAGCAGATTAATGATAATCCAGCAGGAAAACACAGTTTGGAGACCGTCCATCTACTTATTCACCGATAGGGGAACCTGTTTTTTTTTTTTGCTTCTTTTACATTAAAAGGATTTTCTTTAAATCTTGCATAACTGTTTTATCTTTAGATCTGTTTTTGCTTCTTTAAAAAAAGTCTTATCATTTGTGAAAATCCTTATGTTTTTATTAATTTCCTAGAATAAAAAAAACAGTGCTTAATTTTTCATTAAGTCACCTTAAATAGAAATAATCTTAGTGTTTTAGAGATACAATAGGAATTTAATCCACATTTAATAAAGAAAACTATGATGCTTTACTTTAGAGTTACAGATTTTAAATTATCTGATATATATTCTGGTTTATGATAAAATTTGCTAAGTTATATAATTGCAATTAGAATCTCTTTTTTTAATAGATTTTTTAAATAGATTTTTATTAGTATATTAACATGTTTAAAAACAATCAAAACAAATGAAATCTTTAAATTCTCGCATTTATCAGTAGTTTTGTTTCTGCTTTTAATTGGCTGAATGTTTAATTTACAACTTTAAATTTCTAATTCTTATTCAGTCGGCCCTTAAATTGGATGTATAAAAAACGCTTGACTTGCTGAGAGTTTAATTTAAAATATACTCAGTGGGCCATGAGAACGAATCAATAAGCTGTAAACAATTGAATTAAATCACACAAACATCTTTGCTGCCTTTGTGTTTAAAACTATGGATCCTCTGCTTCGTCTTAGTTCATATTTTATCTTTTTTGCAGCTTTTTGTTTTCATAATTTTGTTTTCTGTCAGAGACTCATCGAACAACCAAACAGCATTAAGCTTTGCCACATTGAAACTTCCTCTCTGTCTCTTTGCTTTATGGATTCATCCCTAATAAAGATTTGTGATGCTGACTGCAGGCTGGACCACATGAACCGTCAAACTTCAAAAATGATGAGCTTTCAGCTGATTGTTGGTGCGTTCATCTATCTGCTTCCAGCTCTGTGAGCTGAACTTCCTGCACAGCATCACTTAGTGACTGAGGGGTAATCATCAGCTCTAAGACGACTCATGTGCTCTGAGCTCTCCAGAAAATGACCCAGAACAGAAAGAACCCAAACTCTGCTGACCTGAAGTCATGTGTTAAACTGTCCGGCACCGTTTTGTTCAAAGTAAAAGAAGTTTGAGGACAAACAACAAACAGCAGATATATGAATCCAACCCATGAAGGAGACAGAACTCCACAGGACCTTCTGCCCTCTGGGGTAAAAAATGGAATAAGTCGTTTACGTCTAAATAAAAAGATCCCATCTACATATATTCTCTCTAGTCTAGAAGCAGGAATATGAACAATGCCATCACTACAGCATGTTTTCTTCAAGTATTTTTCTTTCTTTTCCACAAACAGACATTTGCTGAAATACAGTAAACTGCAGTTCTGTGAATCTCAGTAAATATGTACAAACTCCAGACTTTTCTATCATAAGGTAAAAACATGAATCCGGTTGCGTTTCTACAGACGGATATTGTTTTTTCAGCTCAGCTTGACGCTTGGGGCTCTAAAGCCGTCACTAAGCGGGCTAAAAAAGTCTATATCTGAGATAACAGAGGATTCATGATGAAGATCCCTCCGTACTGAGAGAATAACAGATTAAGACTTAGTCAGGACCAGAGCCTGAGCTTAAACAAGCTTTAAGCGGAGCTAAAGAAGCTGAGGTAAAAATGTCCCTGCAGAGGTTGAACCAAGCCTTCATTCAGACACAAATCGACACCAACATGTCCGAAAACAATGTTTTCTCTATCTGGTCCTTGATGTTGGTAAAACGTAAGCATTGAGTCTAAACTAGAAGCAGGATTGATTTCTGGCCTGACCATCATCTTCCTCTCAGTTTTACTGCTTTCATTAAATCTTCAAGCAGTTTTCTCTCTTATAAAGCTGGAACTTTCTGAACACAGATGCATTTTTTTACCTGTTAAAAATGAAATGTTGAAAACCATGAAATAATCCTCTCTACAGTTTTACCACACTGTGTGTTGGTCTGTGTTAGGTTTATTCAATGATGATTTTAAAATTAATGTGTGTGTACTTATGAAACACTGGAGCAAGAAGATGCTCCACTCTGTCTTGTGATTCAATTGGTGGAGCATCCTTTCTTATGACCTGATCAATTGTTCTGTCAGAACAATACTGTTTTGTAACAGTGTGTTATGTTCTGTTAATAAAAGACGGCTGCAGGAGGGGGGTAAGAAAGAGTTGAAAGTTGGATTGGGCTCTTTCCACTCCTGCAGGAGCTGTTTGAATCTCTTTCCTGTGTGGACTCAGTTTCTCTTTTATGAACCTACATTTTTGAACCCAACAGTCTGTGCCATAATATCCCTTAAACTTGGTTCTAACAGGATGAAATGACAAGAGGCTCCAGGGGTGAAAATACTTTTACAGTTCTGTGCGTTTTTGCAGAGTTATTCCTACATTAAATCGAGAGGATCTGCTTATTATTCAGAAATGGGAAGTTTATCATGGATTTATTTTCCTTGCTATAATCTAAATAACTCAAAGACAATCATACGTCTAAAGTTTGACGTAAGTATTCATAAAAATTTCATTTTGAAACAAGATTTATGGTAATTTTTATGATTAATTCAAGAATCTTGATGTGGAGTCAGCTTAAAAACCTTAAAACATTGTTTGAAAAGTTAGCAATCTAAGAGCTAATGAGGCTAACTTGGAAGCAGATTTAATTTGGACAATAAAATGACTCCAGCAGATTCTGGGATTGCTTTATGGAAATATTACAAATTATATCTGTTAATCCAAAAGCCAAAAATCTGCCTATAACACATAGCTAATACCCTAAACAGGATGCTCTTAATAAAACCCAACTTATTGCTTTTTCTGCCATAAAGTTGGATTAGAAAAATGCAAATCCAAAACAAAATGCAATTCTGGTATCTTTAACAACATTGATGACAAACTGAGAGTCAAACAATATTCTAAAAAAAACAACAACAAGGAATTAAACCATTGAATAAAAACACATAAAGATAAAAAGCTTATGATGTGTATTATAAATGAATTCAACATTTCATGATTCATTTTGATTCACTACCAGCAGTAAACATTCAAAATCTACTATGACAAAAATCTGTTTAGCATCAAAATGTGATTTTGTTCTAAAATGTAATAAATTATTTTCTCTTCATTAAAACATTTTGGGTTTGGGCTCTGAAATTTAACAAAGAAACTATTTACCAATAATAATCAGTACAGGAATAATTGATTTATTTTGAGTTTGGGAAGTTGCTTCTCTTCTTTTTTTAAACCAAGCAGATTTATAAAAAAAAAAAAAAAATGGGGAGATATTATTTCTGATATTATTATCCTCCTAATGCACACACTCTTTACTGCTTTAAAAGAAGTAGCAAACTACATATTTTACAAGAACTTGTTTTCTTTCCCCCTTGTTGGGTCAGTACAGATCTAATGCAGGCAGCAGCTGGGATACATATAACCTCTGCAGAGCAGAGAAGAATGAGATCAGGAGGAAGAGCTGAAGGGTCGAGGGAACCGCTGTCTGACGTCATGAATGGATCATTAAAAGTCAGTCATGAAAGGAGATCAACCAGATTGTTTTCCTGGGTAACAAACTCAAGAAGAAGAAATGAGCCTTTGTTCTGGACTCTGTTTTGACTCGGTCTGGGAGCTGGAACTGTGAACACGGTGCGCTCAGGACTTTTAAAACCTCTCTGGGAGACCAATTATACTCTGTCTGAGTCACTTCAGAGAGTTAACACCGTTTACATGAGCAGCCTGTGCATTCAAAGAAAGCAAGCTTTAAAGTTCGAGCTGCAGCGCTGCTGTTTCGTTCCATAATGCCTGAAATCTGCCTTTCTGTGCTTTGCTGCCTCTGTACCATAAGAGCAGTCATGTTAAAAACTACCTGCTCCCTGGGAAGGGCTGAGTACGCCACAGCTGGAGACATCTGGCTCTTTTTACAGTTTAAAGAAAACTCTAAACAGTTAAACCAAGAGTTAAAGAAGGAAGTGCGCTGTATGATATAGCTGGAGGAGGCTAAAAAGATGCAAAGCAAGGTGAGCTAAGTGGGATAACAGGCCAGATGGAATCAGCTGAAGGTCAGAGGAAAATGATTAGCTGGACGAAGAGCTGTGAGGACAGATGGAGGGAGAGGAACGACTGCAGGGACGTGGAGGACGAGAGGAGAACTCTGTGAACTGAGTCCATATCACAGTACGGCAGCAGGCGTGCTATTACAGTCACCGTCAGACCTTTACTTCCTGTCCTACAGCACAACAAGTACCATCAAAAATCCAGGAGGTGTAAAAACTGCTGCGTCCTATCAGATCAGCTTGACTTAAGGCCAAAGCTTCATCCTGCTGGTCTAGATTATTTTCAAAAAACCTCAAACCGCGATAGAAACCCTCCACTAGGGTTTCAGTCCAGATCATCTCATCACAGAAGCCAGTAACCAACTTACAGGACAAAGAGACAAGTGGAAATGTATGAAAAAGCTTGTTTCTTTCTGAAAGAGAATAAAATGTACAACAGTAAACCTTAAAGCTATAGTATTGTTTAACTTGATTGTGCAAGGAAGAAATATATTCTCAATAGAATCAGACAGATTTTAATATGTTGAATTCATGATACTAAGCCTTCATCATTTGCAAATATGTATGGATATTTTTTTACTTCTCCAGTAAAAAAAATCAACAACAAATGTTTACCTATAAATGTGTTGAAATCTGTTGATTTAAGCAAAAGCAATTGGAGGATGATCAAGTCAAGCAATTTTAAGCCAATCAAATAACTGTCATTTGAACATGTGATTTGGTCAGCTGAGTCTCTTAACAGTTAGGTGGTTCGTAGCTTAATGGAGATGAGTGAGGAGACAATTACAAAATGGCAGCTAATCAAAAGCTAACACACCACCAGGTGTTTAGAGACTCTATTCTGCCTGAAGGACTGGTTTTTCATGTAATCAAAGTATAATCTGATTGGCTGAAATGTGCTGGATTCGTTCATTTGTTGATTGGTTTTGGCTCTAGTCAATAGAAGGTCAACACATAGACCTAGTCCACACAAAGACACATTTTATAGAGATATATTTTCATAAACACCTTAGAAAAAAATTTGCTTTCCAGAGAATGTACAGAGGTCCAATGAAGACACTGTAGTACACCTGCCAAGCCCTTGGTTGGCGCTGTGACAATGCCACAGAGTCACATCCAAACCACTGACAGAACTTAGATCAGAATATTTCAAATCAGGCCGTCTATCAATCTCACACTCCATCTGTCCCTCACTCGTGAACAAAATCCTGAGCTACTAAGCATTGTCTGCGCTATGTTATTCTATGCCACAGTGCAAGAGGGGCAATAAAGAACTAGCTAGGATAGTGGGCACCTTGTGTCGGTTGGACGAGCTTGTTCGCTGTCTACAACCCCTCAATCAACATACAGTTCACCAGTAAGTATTCACCAAAGACTGGCATTGGCGCTGTTTTGGCTTTGGGTGCAAACCAACAGACCATTGCACAGAGCTACAAACTAGCGTCCTGTACTGTGTCTGGTATAGTGTCTGAGGTGTGCCAGGTGTTGTGGACAGCACTATAGCCAGAGCTTCTGCCATTAGGTACCAAACAGGAAATATGCATGGTGTAGAGCGGATGTAGAAATTATCAATCAGAGGCCTTCTTTCTTTCCTTTCTCGCTATCGGCGGCACTTTCTGTGTTAACTGCGACACACACACAGACGACCTGTTTTCTGAGCATAAACCAGGTTTTACTATAAGGTTTATAAGGTCCGATTGAGCCAAAAACCCCAGGCCTGGACAAACACCTCATGCAGGGTGAAACAGCATGGGGGGAAAGAGGCGCATGCAGTTTACAGAGCTATGTTGAGCTACAATGTCACTGCTAAAAAAAGCTGCAGCTCACTTATCCACACTGAAAAATGAAACCGACATTCACCAAATTTCTGCACACTGGGAACACGTTTTAAAAATGTTTCATGTTTTTCCAAAATGTTGGCTTCGTTTAGATGCACAGCTACACCTGTCCTTGTCTCTGTGTAGATAGGGCCTTAGAGTAAGAAAAATTAAAGTCAGGTTAATAATCGAATGCCTGAAAAAGTCTGATTCTAGTGAGATTTTATCTTTTCCACATATTCCTGATAAAGGATTATTTCTGGGTGAGTATGGAGAAATAGAGGAGACTGAATACTACTGGCAGTGAACAGATGAGCTTTAAGTAAAAAAATGCGTCCCAAAGACCTCCTGGTATTAAATTTGTGGTTAAGCGTAAAGGGATGCTTTTTTTTGAGCAAAGTTCTTCCAACTTGAAGAACTTAAAGACAAAAGAGAAATATAAATGAAAAAAAGTATGTGAATATAAACACTGGTGTGAAGGCTAACATGTATCCTCACATTTCACTACTATATGATAAAGTCCAGCAACGGCACTTAGACAGCTGACAGTGGTAGAAAAACGCTTCTTAATTACAAAAGTAGTAAACCAACTAAATCTAAGTTGATTATTTCTGAATTAAGTTAAAATTGTGTCCAACAATAATAGCAGGAAGATCAAACAATTAAAAAAGTGGTAAATGAGGAAGATTTGCCACGCCATTTTAGTTAGAAATAAAACAATGCTTGTTTTTAAGCGATATGTTATCATGCAGGAATGTGTTATTCAAAGTTTATAGAAATCTAGAGGATATTAAAAAGTTTTTAATGTCTGCAGCAAGAAGGTTACCTGCTGCTGTAAAACGTAAATCAGATAAATAAAATAAACAAATAATTAAATAAATAAACACAATCTTTCTGCTACATATCCAAAGCTGCAGTTTACTTTAGTTATTTTCCACTTCATCCATCCATAGTTTTGGCTTTTTAGGATTTTTTTGAGCTGAGGGCAAACGGCCTGTGTCGCCTTATTTACACTGCAGATCTGTCATCAACATGTACACCCACAGGTGTCATTATGCGCACTTTGATAACCGTGGTTTAAAGCAAAGCTGCTGTCACATCGTTACCCAATCAGGGGTAACAGTGGTTCACCTGCTGTGGCTTTTGATTTGCTCCTGTTGCTCTCACGGTTCACAGAGACCAGAATCAGAGGGGTGGAAATTAGCGTCCTGCTGTATCAGGACAGGCTTTGTTACATTTCTGTGATCTTATTTAAAAAAAATAAAAATAAACAATCCACTGGACTTGGTATCCAAGTTTTAAGTTTTTTTTTGAATGAATATGTTCCAAGTCATTCCATACGACTAAGTTCCAAGTTTTTTTGGGATGACTATGACCTGGATGACTAAGAACCTTCACCAGCATTTCTGTGATGTCATCTTCTGATTCCTCTTTCTTATTTATAGGAATCAAAATTGAATGTAAACTCAGTAATTGTCTCAAGTTTTTATAATTCAGATAATCATTAAGTGATTTACTAAAAATGAAAAAAATATTGTCAGTTCATCTTTCATTTTCAATCATCCAGCATAATGATGTGAGTGAAGCATCAGTATAAGATAATTTAGCAACAGGCCGAAATGTAGCATCAGGAAACTGCTGAGCCAAATCTGAAAAATTGTTATATTAGATTAGATTATTTACTAAAATACATCTAATGGTGGTAGGCAGGCTTAAAATGAATCTCAGTCTGATGAATTGGAATATTTTGGTAGGAATTGGGGAAGTTGAGTTACCTGGAGACAAACATAAACTTATTTCCAGGTAAAATTCAAAACCTAATCCCAAAAAGTCAGAAGCCAATCGAAATTCCTGAATTGTCCTAGTTAATAAACGCACCATGAGCAGTTAGAATGTGCTCCACTTTCCTACCACTATAGTCAATATATACAGTGAATCTCAAGAAGTTTCCTTATAAGATTCATGGAAAACTAAACACCAAATACCCTCTAAATAAACACAGACCTTTTTCTCCTACATGGATCCCATTTATGTAATTTATCAATTGAAATATTATAAACCTCAGCTTCCTTCAGCAAGCATGGACAGATAAGGCTGTAGAACTGTCTTTATATGCAGACGACATACTTTTCTACTTCTGTAAAAATCGGGCGGTTTAATTGAGTAATTCTGTCCCTATGACTAAATAAAGAGAGTTTCATGTTAACAAAAAAATTAACTGTAGTGAGTTTGTATTTGGTTCAGTAAAAAAGGGAGAAAAACCTCCAACAGTTTTCCATCTCAGTATAACTGAAAACAAAGTTCTGTGATCCACAGAGATCCTTTTTTTCTTTTTTATTATGGCCTTTCTACCTGTTTAATTTTCAAGTTTATTCTTAACCTTTTTTTTGTTTTGTTTTTTTACATAACTTTGATTAAACCTAAAAACTAAAGCAGTTCAGATGTAAAGTTGTCTGAGGAACAAACTTGAAGGTAGAGCCGGACCAGGCGGACATTTTCAAACTCAAGTCTTCTTATTTTCTCTGAGAAGGAGAAGCTGTTTTAGGTCCAACAAGAACTTCCAACGTCCAAGAAGAGGTTTTAGACAAACTTCATTTTTTTTTTTTTTAACGTCACCCTGGACTTTATTTCACTGCCTTATAGGTTTGGTTTTAACATTCTTAAATATGAACACTTCTCAGAAGATTTTAAATCAAAGTTTTGATCTACTTTCTCTGAGCTTTTTTAGCTGTCAGCTTCTTTTGCCAGCAGCATCTTCCAGTCTGTCCTTTGCCAGAGTTGTTGTTGAATAACCCAGCTTTAAAACGACAAAGGCTTGACCCTGCCAGGTTTAAGGTTTTGGTTCCCTGTCATGCCCACTCCTGCACTGGGTATTTGTAATAGTGCTGCATCATTGTGTTCTGCTGTGCTCCTTTGCTCTTAAACTGGAAAATGGTGTAGATCAGCACCAGGATGCACAGTGACAGGATGCAGGGGATCACCACGGCGATGGCGTTGACTGTCTTGGGGACATCGTTGATGGTCACGATGACGTCGACGTCGTCGAGGGGCACCTGGCGGTCTCCACGGTTGCTGCCGGAGCGCTCCATCTCTGGCTGGTAGCAGCCCATCCAGTCTCGTAAAATGGACTTTGGATATCCAGGTTCCACCGTCAGTTTCTGGTTGTCGAACTTCCAGTACTCCTTCCCTTTGTAGAAGTAGGTGTGGTCTGAGGGGGGTGGGGTGGTGGAAGGTGATGGAGGTAACAGAGAGAGAAATGGTGAGGGTTAGGTTTTGTTAATGGAAGCTGAGATAAACTGCTATACCTCCAAATGTTGGAAGTTCAACAGTTAAACAGATTCAGCCACACAATGTTCTGATTTAACCAAGAAAAACCTGAAAATAGGACTTTTTCAGCCTCATCTCAACAAGATCAGGTCTTTTTATGGTTATATTTTCACCTTGAAATAACTTTTAAATGTTAATAAAAGAAGGAAAGCTGTTTTTTAAATTCTTAAACCAAGATTATTGGTCATAATATCCCTTTCCATCACCGTCTTAAAGGCTTTCAGGAATGATTTTGACTCAAACAAACCTTACAAACTAGAATAAA
Organism: Cyprinodon brontotheroides; assembly: GCA_018398635.1. Classification (NCBI taxonomy): domain Eukaryota; kingdom Metazoa; phylum Chordata; class Actinopteri; order Cyprinodontiformes; family Cyprinodontidae; genus Cyprinodon; species Cyprinodon brontotheroides. Next base: position 40,093,884 of record JAGKQL010000041.1, on the reverse strand, counting down.
GGATCATAATCAGGAGTCCTTGAGCATCAAGGAGGAGCAGCCATGTATTGAGACAGATATAAAATACAGGTAGAGCATTACAGGGAAAAATTCTGGTTTGGAGCTTTGCTCCCAAAAACCTTTTTAGGAGCATTTTTCACACCATCTTCTGGTATATCAACCTAATCCAGATCCCAACTCCAGAATCAGTCAATAATCTTTTTCTAATTGCTTACTGTTTTAAAAAATGTACACTTTGAACAAGACCTTGAGCACAGTAACTCCTTTCTTCTAGAACTGGTGTTGTTAGCGCACATTCAATACAATTCCAAGACCACGGTTTTCAGGATCATCTTCAATGATTTCATCTCTTCAAATAATTTCAATAATAATAATAAAGAAATGTATCGTCCCAAAATGGGGAAATTCACTATCTGGATTTAACCCATCCCCTTCAGGAGCAGAGGGCTGCCACTGTGCGCCGCCCAGGGAGCAGTCTGGGGTTAAGGATCTTGCTCAGGGACCCAGAGTAATTTCTTTCACACTGATAAGATTATGCTTTCATTTGGCAAAAGAATCTCACACTTTGTACAAACCCAGTTAAAAATTATGTTTTTTTTAATTCTTGAATTATTAATTAAAATGAATAACGATAATAATCTAAAGTGAAACTATCAAATCATATTGTCAGATTAATCCCTTCCTTTGAGTCCTGGCGGCCACACAGAAAACTGCAGCTGAGGAGCAATGCACCAGCAACAGAAAGTTGTGTTGATTCACTCAATTGCAAACTGCTTGAATGAACTTCATTTAAGAGATATAGAGCAGAAATATAGTTCTGTAATAGTCAGTATTGTGATTTATCTTTTGTATTAGTGATACTTGTTTATCCAAAAGTCAGATGGAAAAATTCCTGGGCTGAAAATGGTTCCCAGTCCGAGCCTGACCTTGATCACAGACTAGTTCTTTGTATTTATGTGCTCATCTCTGGGTGTCGGTTTTTCACCCGCACCTGTTTCATTACTACTTCTAGTCTTTCACCTGCTCCTCAGTACTCTTCAGTAGCGCTTTTCTTTCCTGCGGCTAATTTCTTTTAATAAACTGATTAACATAAGACACAATCTGGCTTCAAAACTGTTCTCTATGCCTGCTTGTGCATTGCATTAACACAATGAACCCTCTACTAATGTTTATGGGCAGATATGCTCACCATTTACAAAGTTGCATGTCCTTCACTTATTCTCCAACTACATCAGTTAATCTGGTTTAAAGATCAGATTTCAGGATTCTTCTATCCAACTGGAAAGGAGAATGTTAACCCAACACCCTTTTATATAAGACTTTTCATCATGGCACTGTTAAGGAGAGAGATGCTGCTGAGCTAATGTCTACTGATTTAAGGAAAAAAAAGGAAAAACAGAGTCTAAGCAGTAAATCGGTACCACTTACATCCCTCTCTGCTGGTGAAGGCTCCCTGTGGAGAGTCAGGGACTCCGTCCCAAACACTGATGGATTTTGGGTATCCTGGGTCCACGGCTCGCTTTTCCTCATTGTAGCGCCAGTACTGGTTTCCTTTGAAGAAGTAGGTTTTCCCAACAACCTCCCAGCGAACCGCTGCATCAATGCCATCTTTGGGGAGGAAGCTTCCCAGCTCCTTCAGGTTCTGAGGGTAACCAGGTTCAGCTTTGACCTCCTTGAACACCCAGAACTTATTACCTGAGAAAAGTAGAGAAGAGAAACAACATTTATTGCCCAAATCAACCCTCCCCAATGCATTCATCTCCAGTGGTTTCAATGCCTTTCACAAATTTTCCTTTTTTACTGTCGATTACACAAGGATAATATCCTTTTATAATCGAAAGGCTGGAACTATGGTCCGAAAAGTTTGATTTCTCTTATTTTATAAGTTAATTTACACTATTTAATCACTATAAACATTTTAACTCAGTCTGTTCCATTGTTATAAGTACGGGGAACACACTCTGCTCAGGCAGAACAGGGCTGTATACAGAGCAGTAAGTGCTGTATGATGAACTGTTCTCTCTTTGCAAAGATATAAAAATAAAGTGCAGGCTTAGTGAAATCCATCGATCTCTGTTTATTGAACTGGGTTGAATAGTTGAATACTTTTTTACCACTACAGTATTTTAAAAGTATTGTTTGATTTATTGATTAATTGACTGATTGATTGATCTTTGTAAAGATTCAAGAGACTTAATGAAGGCTTTTAGATTGTTAAGGAGTGTTTTAAAACTAATATTGAAACAATTTCTCATTTTGATCAGCATACTCTGATGTTTGCATGGATGAGGAGAATTAGAAAATGAAAAATTTAGTATTTAGAAATAAAAAAAACAATGTTTTCAAAAACAAAGTCGTGGAATGTTGGACATCTTGGTATATCTTTGGCGGAGGGATGAGATAAACTAACACATAAATTATTAATGCCTTGCGAGTACATGTTGTGAAACTGCTAAAACTGTGTCAGAATTTACTGATTGTGTTAGAAGTTTTCCTACCTTTGAAAAAGACAAATTTTCCATCAGACCTCTCGTAGGCGGCATCAATGCGAGGAGGCAAGCCTTTCCAAAACTGTTCAATCTCTATGGGATAACCCTCCAGGACTTTGTTGTTCCTCAGGCGCCACAACCAGCGGTCCTGAAGTGCAATAAATGGAAACTTTAGCAATTTTTCCGGTTTTAGTAATTTTGCACCTTAACAGCTTGCCCTACAAGAAAAGTTCATAAATAAACCAGAAAAAAAAAGGAAAGCATCTCAGTCAGTTTTTATACATGATTAGTCAATAATGATGATTAAAGATGACCTAGAACCGCCTCCATTATTTTGTAGAGGGGTTATAGTGCTTGGGTGATCACAGAGGCTATGTTGTCTGGGACTTAAATGCACCTGGTAGTGCAAGACGATAGGGTGATGCTTCAGAAAAACTGCATTTAAAAAGCTTTTATAATGATTAAAACATCAAGGCTAATGATGTCACCCAGTCGATCCCGGAATCCGGTCTATTAGGGCACTTCATCGCCAATGCTGACATCATGATGGCTTTCCTGGATTGTGCCCGGAAGTGTCGTTTGTGTTTTTCTCACTGTTTCCTGCCATTACTCCCTGGAAACCATTACAAGGAAAGAACTCTGAAACCATCAGACTTAAACTGCTCATACTATTCCATTTTGTCTGGTCAGGTCGGAAGCTATTCCAGCTGCTACAGAACATGGAGGAGCAGCAGCTTTCAATGGAATACACTGGACACTCAGATACCATAGGGGAATGGGAAGCTGGTTAAACTGGGACAGGACGGTCTTTGCACTACACTCCCCTCTATCCACTTTACAGATGTTTGCTCTTTCACTAATATAATGCTTCAACCGTTTTCCTTAACAGAACCATTTGGACTTATGCAGATCTGCTGCTCTCTGTTGACCTACATCCTAGCTTTTAGGATTCTGTCATTTCTGGGCAGACAGTGTAATGCAGCTCAGGAGGTGGTGTCAGGACTCCTGTCTGTGTGTTTGTGTTTCTGTGTTTGTCTCCCTTCCTCCACCAGGAGGCCTGGTTCTGGTCCGCCTCCTCACACACCTGCTGATGGTTACCTCTTTAACGGAGTGTTCTTAAGCTGCTGATTGCAACTACCTCGACGCCAGAGTGTTTTGCCAGTTTGGGTACTCTAGCTAAGCTGAGTTTTGCTTGAGTCAAACTTAGTTCTTGTCAACCTGAGTTTTAACATTGTTTTTGTCTTTGCCTCTTTTTTGAAGTCATCCTGCAAACTGGATTTTTCGGACCTTCTCTCCCTGGAAGGATCAATAGAGCTTCAAGCTGAGCTGGGGTTACAAACAGGAGGTTTGGACCCACTTTCCCCAAGAGATGCGTTAGAGCTTCACACTGAGAAAGGCATTCAACTCCACTACCACCCGTTCAAGTACCGCAGGAAATCTGAGTGGCAGTCAGCTTCTCCGTTCACCTACAAACAACCGCATTCTGGGTAAACCCTGTTCCGCCCTCCACCGGTTCAGACAAACACTGGAACTACAGCACACAGACTGGAGTCAAAGATCCAACAACTTCTCTGGAAATGTGAGGCAGCAACCAGATGCTCTTCTCCAAGTTCACAAATCAAATTTCCCACTAAGCCTGAACTAACCGCTGTGTCTTCCCCTCACTTTACAGTTGAGCAGTGTTCAGAGCAACACTTCTCTCTGCATTATCTCTTCAATAAAACCTGTTAAACCTTTTCTCCTGGTCTCCCTGTTTAGTCTTTAGCATTTGGGTCTAAACTTCAGTAAAATCATGACAGGTGGACTCTGTTCTTTTTTTTTTTTTCCAAAAATCTATTTATTGTCTTTTACAATTCAAAGAGACATACAGACAAATAACTCACAAGTGCACAAAACACCTGACAAACCTAAAAAAAAAAAGCAAACAAACAAAACACATTAACAATTTAAACATTCAAGGTTACCAACATTAGATGAATACAGTGACACAAAATGTTTTAAGATTGACATCTCAGGGGAGTATGTTGAGACTTAGTCCAAGAGATTTAATCACAGTCCACAGGCTATATATGGAGTGAAGGTAATGTCCTCCCTGGTTCTATGCATCCCGACGTCAGTGTTTAAGTGTCATACATTTTTGAGCAGGTGAGTACATTTGGAAGTAACATGAAGATAACAGATTTACAGCCACTATAAGAATGTTTACATAGTCAAAATTAGCTAGAGAGCGTTTAGTCAGTCCTCATTGTGAGTATTTAAATTTTCCAAGAATAGCAAAAAATTTTTCCATATCTTTTGGAACACATTGTATTTACCTTTAATCATAAAGGTGAGTTTCTCCAAGGCAAGAGAGCTTGATAATGTAGACAACCAAGTTTTTAGCTGGGGTCTGGTTATAGATTTCCAGGACCTGGCTATACTATATTTAGCCTGCACCAAACAATAAATTATGGACTTTTGATCGACGTTGCTAATTTGAGTTTGATTGGGGAAAATTCCTAAGACACACAACCTAGGGCACATATTGAGATCAATGCCAATGATAAGTGAAAGTTTATCCAAAACCTCCTTCCAAAATGTCTGAATCTCAGGACATTCCCAAAGGCAATGAATCAAACTGCCTTTATCTCCACACTTAGCACATGTATCCGGGATATTGGAATTAAATTTATTTAGTAATGTTGGAGTAACATATGTTCTCATCAACCATTTGTATTGGATTAACTTAAATTGTGTATTAATAGATTGTGTCTGTGCCTTTAGACAGGCCCTCTGCCATTCCTCTACTGATATGTTGCATTTCAAGTCTTCACACCAAGCCAGTCGTTTGTGGTCTGAGGATATCTGAGAGCTGTCTTTGAGGATGTTATAAAAGCGGGATATTAGGCCCTTCTTCAAATGGTCATTTGTTGCCAGTTCTTCTATAGAAGTAAGAGTAGGCAAAGTTAGAGATTTTAGATTACCCAAGATGAAACTTCTGATTTGCAAAAACTTAAAAAAATGTTTAGTTGGAATGTCAAATTTTTGTTTCAAATCTTCAAACCTCATCATAATCCCATTATCAAATAAATCTGAGACTTTGCACAAACCTTTAACAAACCATGTTTTAAAGCCCACGTCTTTCTTACCTGGTTCAAATGACATATTGCCCCATATCGGGGAGAATTGGGATAGTATTGGTGTTTCATTTTTGAATTTATGTACATCATACCATACCCGGATAGTATTTTTAACAAATGGGTTGGAAGTATTTTTTAATAAGTCTTTGCATTTCCTTGAGTATAGGTATGAATTTAGGGTTAAAGGAGTGGCATTTATATTTTCTAATTTTACCAGCGACATATCAGTTGCTGAAAACCAGCAAGAGGCACTAGAGAGCTGAGCAGCCCAATAATACCACTTGAAATTTGGCACACCCAGCCCACCTCTGTCATATGGAAGATATAGTAAGGATAACCGTAATCGGGCTCGTCTGTTGTTCCAAATGAAATTATTTAGAATTGTTTGAATTTTTGTAAAGAAACCATCAGGAGGGTTAAGGGGGATAGCCTGGAAAAGATATAAGAATTTAGGGAGAACGTTCATTTTGAGAATATTTATACGGCCAATCATAGATATAGGCAAGGTAGACCATCTATCAAGCGATTCCCTCATTGAATTAACCACCGGCGTGTAATTTGTCCGAACCAGATCATCTATGTCTGGAGTAATCTTTATGCCTAAGTAAGTAAGGCTCTCTTTTGCTACCTGAAATGTTGTATGAATTGGAGGGTGATTTCTTTCAGCCTGTTTTAAAAATAGAATGGCGGATTTAGATTCATTGAGTTTATAACCGGAAAGATAACTAAACTCATTGATAGTTTTAAGGAGTTGGGGGATTGAGCAATTTAGATTGGATAACATTAAAATAATATCATCGGCAAATAGTCCAATTTTAGATTCAATATTTTTTATCCTGACACCATGTATGTTTTGATTATTTCTTATGGCAATAGCCAATGGCTCAATTCCCAACACAAAGAGGAGGGGCGAGAGGGGACAACCTTGACGTGTGCCCCTACCGAGATTAAATGATTTAGATACAATGTTATTAGTTATAACTGAAGCAGAGGGTTTATTATAAAGTATTTTAATCCAGTTTATGAAATAACTACCAAAACCAAATTGAGAGAGAACTTTGTAGAGATAACTATGTTCCACTCTGTCGAATGCTTTTTCTGCATCAAGTGAAAGCAAAGCTGTATCCGAGTGCTCATATTTAGCATGAATTATATTCAGCACACGACGGATGCCGTGATGAGCTTGCCGCCCTTTTATAAATCCATTCTGATCAGGGTCAGAGAGGGATGGTAAAAATTTCTCAAGCCTAATTGCTAGAACTTTAGATATTATTTTGGCATCTGAGTTTATAAGTGAGATTGGTCGGAAGGATTCGCATCTAGTGGGAGATTTCCCCGGTTTAGGTAGAACTGTTATGATTGCATTACGTAGGGAAGGGGGCAATTCTTTAATGGTATAACTTTCCAGTAGCATGTTATAGAGGGGCTGCAATAATTTGTTTTTAAATATTTTATATAGGTCCAAAGGAATCCCATCTGGACCAGGGGATTTTCCTGATTTAAGTTTGTCTATTGCATTTGAGAGTTCACCTATAGAAATTGGCATATCCAGATCCAATTTAGCTATTTCACTAAGTGTGGGGATGTTTACAGAATTAAGATAGGAGTCAAGTGATGCTTGTGGAATGTCCCCTTTAGACGTATATAATTTTGAATAATAATCTTTAAAGAAATCATTTATTTTTTGAGGATCAGTCGTATTTTCATTTTCATATAAAATTTCATTTATTGCCCTCTCATTCTGCAAAGCTTTAATGCGCCACGCTAGGAGTTTTCCAGCCTTCTCTCCCTGATCGTAGTAGGATTGTTTCAGTCTGAACATCTCTGCTGAAGCTTTGTTAGTGGATAGTTTGTCATATTTTGCTCTCAGTATTAGCAGTTCTTGTTGCTTTTCTTTAGAGCCCTTTAGATTTAACTCAAGCTCAGTCTCTTTTATTTGTTCTTCAAGTTTTAGCATTTCCATAACGGTTTTGTTGGTTTTATTTTTTGTGTAGCTTATCATCTGACCCCGTATAAAAGCCTTAAAGGCTTCCCATCTAGTAGATGCTGTAGTCTCAGATTTATTAAGGCTGAAGTAGTCATCAATATTTATCTCAATAAATTTCAGAAATTTGGGCATTTGCAACCAGTGTGGTTTTAATCGCCAAATAGGATTACGATTAAACGCAATTATGGGTGAAAAATTTAAGCATACATAGTGAGTGGTCGGAGATCAGTATACTTTTGTAGACACAACTCTTAGTTCTGGTAATCAAGGAATTTGAAATTAGGAAGTAATCTATACGGCTGTAGCTATTATGGGTGGTTGAGTGGCAAGAAAATTCTTTCTTTGTTGGATTCTGTACTCTCCAGATATCTCTTAAGTTTAATTCAGACATAAAATGTTGAATAACCCGTCTACTTTTAGGATGGGACAGATCCAAACCTGATGATCGGTCAAGCTTCGGATCTAAAGTACAATTAAAATCACCACCAATGATCACATCACCATGAAAAGCTGTAATAGAGAGAAACAAATTATTGTAGAAATCAGGGTCATCTATATTAGGACCATACAGGTTAACCAGAATTAAGTTTTGGTTCATCAGGGATGCTTGGATTATTATGAATCTCCCAGCAGGGTCTATGATAGTCTTTTTTATACAAACAGGTAAAGATTTATGAATAAGAATTGCCACGCCCCTAGAGTGTGGAGAAAATGAGGTAGAAAATATTTGACCAGGCCATCTTCTTCTTAGTCGTGCAGCTTCGCATGTAAGCAAGTGTGTTTCTTGGATAAAAACCACTTTTGGATGGAATTGTTTAAGTCTATTCATTACTTTTTTGAGTTTGATCAATTTTCTAAGGCCTCTTACATTCCAGGAGATCACATCAACAACGGACTCAGTACTCATTTGTTTAATGTCAATATATCATCTCTTTCTGTTTTTTGTCTCAACTGTAGGAACCTGCATTTTATAACCTGAGGAACATTGCACCTTGAAAACATTGAACATTTATAAACACAAAAGATTTTCCAGAGATTTCCCACCAGTGGGAATCTACCTCTCCCTTTCCCCTCTATTCTGTGACTTGGCTATGCTACTGATCCTAAAAAAAAAAAAAAAACAGGAGCAGAAAAAAAACGTCTGCCTAAACAACTCACACCACACCATTAAACTGTGAACCCCGACCATAGGAACCAAAAATTATTCCCCACCGCTATGAGGGGGAGATTTAGTCGAAATGTGTATTGTCCAGGAACACCGATCAAATGAAATATTGATCCTTATTAAACCTTGCTGACGCCATCTAGCGTGTAAGTGTGGTTACCCGTCAGTTTGCTTTCTTGCTTTCTGTATAAATTCCTCCACCTCCGTTGGCGTGTGGAAGAGGAAGCTGTTACCGCGGTGAGAAATCCTCATTTTTGCTGGGAATATCAGCCCAAAGTTTATATTCAAATTACGGAGTTGTTGTTTCACCTGGTCGTATTGTTTGCGTTGTTTCACCACCTCCACGGATAGGTCAGGGAAGAACATCACATGGCGGCCGTTGTACATCACCTTTCCTTTCAGACGGGCTGCAGTCATCACTCTCATCTTGTCTTGATAGTTTAAGAATTTCATGATGATCACGCGTGGCGGGGCGCCAGGAACACTATGACCATGCAGCCTGTGGGCTCGCTCGATAATGGGGGGAGATGGAAACGCGTCCTGTCCCAGGACCTCTATCAGCCAGGTTTGCAGAAAAGCAGCGGTGTCCCCTTGTTCTGTCTTCTCGGGTAAACCCACGAGTCTCAGGTTGGATCTCCGGCTTCTGTTTTCAAGCTCGTCCACCTTCAAAGTGAGATCCTGGATTTTCTTTTGTATGGATGTTTCCTTGCCTGTTAACGAGGCAACGCCGTCTTCCAGGTTGCTAATGCGGGATTCTGCAGAGGTAAGCCTCTCGAGGAATACTCCAATTGTGTCTTTAATTTCTTGGTTCGAGGTTATAATTTCCTGTAGTTGCGTGGTAAAGTGAGTTTTCAAGGCTTGGTGGACTCTGTTCTTACAGAGGTTGGTGTATTGATGTCATGCATTTATCACTTAGAGACATTTTTCATTAGCAGCAAACATTTGTATTCACCATGGAAATTGTCCTTGTTTGTCCTGGTCGCTGTTTATATTATATCTGTTAGTGAGGTTTTTCTAGACTGACCAGATTACTAACTGGGTACTGTACACAACGACTACCGGCTGTCATACAAGGACCATGTGACCGCGAAAATACAAGAAAAGGGTTTGCCTAAGGACACAACGACGGAAATGGATGGAGGGGGTTAAAAAAAGCAACCCTCTGGTTGCAGGACAAACATCTGTCACCAGTTGAAAAAAACTTGATTCCTTGCTTATTTTTCTGGGGTATTTTAACAAAACAAACTTCAGCCACATCATTACAAAGTAGGAGCAGCATATTAGGGGTCTTACTATGAATACTAACGCAATAAACCACAACAATATAACATTAACGGACACTTAACACTAAGTTTAAGACTCATTGATCACCGTCTGGTTCAACCTTTTCTGACTTACAGGCAGAAACTTACATTTGCTAAACCTGTTTTAAAGAATGTGAGATGGACCAATGAATCAAAGCTTTAGTTACAGGTCTGGAGTTATTTTAAGGCAAAAAAACCTGAATAAAAATCAAAGCTGTTGCTTCCTCGGTCGATGCAGAGGCAAAAACTTGGATCTGGGAAAAATTCAGTAAGGCTGTTACGACTGGTGTTAACTTATGTAAATATCAGTGAGCAGGTGCTTGTCATCGATATATAATACGGATATAAAAGCTGTGGAGGCAGACTCCCTGCATCCATCCTCATCTCATCTCAACCAGCCACACTGTTTAACATTATGTAAAAGTTCTGGAGCTTGTAGGAGTGAGCTGCTGCTTCTGTTTACTTAGTTTTCTCATGTTTTAATTAGTTAGGCAGGTAAGTGTTTAGTCATTTGATTTATTTACTCAATTAGGTAACTTGATTAATATTTAGATAATCTTCTTATATTTTTTGTTTTCGGTATTAGCTCTCTCTGAAGTCATATGCTCCACTTATTGTAATTTCTCAATCAAAAAAAAATTTCTGAAATAAATAACTTCATAAAATCTTCAACTTCGTGTGTGTTGCCTGCTTGAGATCTGAAGAGGATGGATCCTTCATATTATGATCTGGCCACTCCTAGAAGGGTCGTAACAGAGGCCATGAATAAAAACTATAGTTTGGCCTCAAAGCGATTCTGGTAAACCATCTGCTGCCACCATTCTTTAGTGTAAAGTGATGGAAAAAGATTTGATCCAAGGTTGAACTTTATTCATCTGAGGATTAATTTATGATAATCTAGGAGCCGGTGATGATCAGATACGCTATGAACTCCTCCAAGACAAAATTTTAAATGCAACCCCAAGTGATATCCAAGCCTGAACGAAGTCCTTTTGATGTGTAAACGTGCCTCTTCATGTCACTGACAGACAGCCTGAGAGGAATAAAGTCAGACAAACAAAGGAAAGGTGAGGAGAGACAGACAGATGTGTACAGATGTGGACGGATGAGCTGCCAGAGATGATAAACATTCTCAGTGACAGCTGATCCTGAAGACAGACGGAGAGGTAGATCGGTCTGACCTTTTCTAAAATTCACTTTAAAGATCAGAGACTTCTGAATGGACTTTCTATTTCCATCTGCTGCTCAAACTGAAGCTCTGGGCTAAAATCTGAAAAAAAAAAAAAAACGTGGGCATGATGTATTTTCTGCACTTCCTGATCAGGAAATGTTGCCGGCATTTATTTACAGCTTTAACTTACTTATTATGTTGTAGATTACTTCTGACTGTATATTTAAACTCACTGTATTTAGTGAGACCACTGAAGGTATTTCAGTTTTGTTCAGATAAGAGGACAAATATATAAACATGTACTCCAGGAATTGTAAAAGAGTTTCTGGATGACAAATAGAGCATATTAAATTGTTTGACAAAAACATTCTGTAAATATTTGTTAATGTATTAAATTAAAAACAGTACTTAACATAATGTAAACATTTAGAATCAAAGTTGTATTTTTTAAGCTATGTCAGCTTATGAAAGCTGAAGTTGTTTTTTAAAGGTCTCAATAATTTGGATCAAACCATTTCAGAACCATTATATCATTTGATTAGATTTATCTAAACCGGTTGCTTTGGAAAGTGAATTTAGATACATTTATATTAATGTTGAAAAACAAATTTATCAATGAGTAGATCGTTTGGAAAAACCTCATTTATGAAGTTAGTAAAATGTATCAGGGGTCTATTTTAACTTGTTTACCAGATTTTAACATAAAATCTAAAAATCTGGACCAATTTGCAGAAACATTAGGCATAAACTTGAGATTCTTTTCTTTACTTGGAGAAATCAACTCTAAATGTGATGTAGATAAATATCCTCATTCTGAGTTTTTATAGCAGTAAAATGTAAAGCTTTTAAAGTATTTTTAGAGTTATTTTACTTTAGAGACATTCTTTTATAAAATCTCAGTTATTTATTTATTTTTTAAATCTCATCAACTAAAAAAAAGTCAAATGGGATTTTTGCCAAAAAGGCAATTTTTTTAATACATTTTTTTATACATTTATACATTTTTTCTTCTATTTAGAAAGAAAAGACAGATGACAGAACAGAATAACATGAAGCTTTGTTTTATTTAAAAAACCACTCATTGGATCAGAACCAGGAGTGCAGAAACTATCAAGCATAATCTCTGTTCTGAATGTTAGAATAGGTCCCGTCAGCTTCAATGGGTCAGCAGGTTTAAAGCTAAAGGCATGCATAGCATTGCTAGCAGGTCACCAGAAAAATACTGAAAGGCGTCTGTGACGTGTTATTCACTCTGCTTTGAGTGTTTATATATTTCTTGTTTACCATCTGTTGTGCTCCTGTGTCAGTCTCCTTCTCCTAGAGCGCTTCTAGATCCCTCTGTCCACACCTGTTCCTCGTCTGCTAATTAGTCCTCCCATTGTTTCTGTCTCCCATATATACACCTCCTGTTCAGTCACTCTTTGCTGGCTCCTCATCATTTCTTTTTCCTCATGTGTGTTTTCTCTGAAGTCTTCTAGTTGTTTGTTTTCTGTATTTTGGCGTTTTTTTCCCTCAGTTGCCATCCCTTTGGATTATTAAACTTGCAAGTAACAACCTAAGCTTCCATCTCTGCATTTGGGTCCTTTAAACCTCCACACAACCTGAAAATTTAAAACTATGAAAGGTAGCAGAGCTGAGTTTGGGTTTGTTGGGTAAAAAAAATAAAATCTGTTATATATATATAACTCAAAAGATCTCCAAGAAGTTAACAACAGCTGTCATGACACTCTTCTGAAGAAAGACAGCATGTTCTTTATTTGCTTTTATTCTGCTTATTATATTTAAATTTCATTTCCTTTTTTGTATTAATATAAAGCACTTTGAATTACCTTTGAACTAAATTGTGCTGTATAAATAAATTGCCTTGCCTCCTGATAGGAATTAAAAACAATGAAATAATAATGGCTAAACATTAGTCAGTATAAATATTTTTTAGATGTAGTTTTGATGTAAGTCTGCTGCTGCCTTGCTCATGTTGTTGAACACAGTCGGCTGCTGAGACGTTGGGGGATCTCATTAATGTTTCAAACAGAGTGAAAATGAAAAGTGGGTCATTTAACTTTAGCTGCTTCAGCAGATCGCTGTGGTTTTGTGTTGCTTCCTAAAGAAGATCAGCAGCACCTATCGTTGGTAACAACCAGAATATTTACTGCATGTAAACATCAAGGAAACATGAAGCTGCTGCACATGAACCAAAACGGTTCTATCATTGGTTGGTTCTGCTGACGGCAAATGGCCGGTTTTAACCATCACAAGCAGGAAAGCTAAACATTTGATCAAACTATCATGACAGAAACTTACAGTAGATTCAGAGCCCCAGATTTTCTTCTGTTTTTTTTTTTCTTTCATTTTGTATCATCCAGTCAGCTCTCTGAAAGTCTCAGACATTTCTTTGGACAGAAGAAGGTCAACTAAAGGATGACTCATCTCTTAGATCTCGTTTCCTTTCTCTTAATTATATATATGACTTTGGTATAGTTCATCTAGTGGAGAAGTTTATCATATGCCTGAAATGTCCCCCTTCATCTTATTTAAGTCCAGCTAATACTTATGATTTAGTAAAAATAAATACGGGTCAACCGGTCACATAATCCAGTCTCTGAAAAATCATGTCATCCTTTCAAAATCCACTGTGTAGAACCTACAGAAGACCAAATACAAAGAAGGATTAATTCTGCTCAACTTCTGACATTACTTCCTAGCAAATAGGCTTAAAAATAGCTCACAGTCTGGTTAGATGTAGAACAATATCATAATATTAGTTTTCCAGATTTTCTATTCATTTGTGTAAACAAAAAAAGCCATTTTATTTTAAAAGCATCAGCCTTGGCTTATCTTTGACAGCTTGGTGGGAGTTTCTTAAAATGACTTTAATAAACCTGATGTCATGCAAAAAATAAAAAATAAAAATCATAATAAGCTTTTCTGAATGGAGCCCAAAAGGAAGTATTTCTTGGAACATTTATTCAAAGGAGCTAATTTTATCCCATTCTACAGCTTAGTTTCACAGATTTCTAGAATATCAACAGATTAGGTCTATATTAAAAGACTGAATAATGAAGCAGGTCTACAAAGGCCACCAGATGTAGAGGATTTACTATGCCTTAATCCTCCAAAATGACTGTCCAACATATAGAGTTTATCCAAAATAGATTAGTCTATATCACTTTCCACTGGAAATGGGAAACTGATGTATTAGTTAGGCTTAATCAAAATGTATGGTCTAAAATCTGTCACAGAACCTTTGACATGACCATAAATCTTAATTTACAACTAATGCAATACAAAATTCTTCGCAGTGTACTCTATACAAGCCAACAGATGTTTAAGATGGGTTCTGCACAGTCGGATATCTGCTTGTAATGCTCAAGTAATGCACCAGATGACATTTGCACTATGCTTATGCACTCCTGTACAGAGGTTTTTTGTATCTGCTATGTGAGGATCTGTCAAAGTGTCTGAGATGTAATAAATTTACCCTCTTCCTCAGTCTGTTCACTGGGTAAGTTGGATTATGTCACCTTAGAAAGTGATTCCCTCAATGTCATCTTCATTGCTTTATGTATTGCAAAGAAAACTATCCTCATGAACTGCAACAATAAAAACAGTCTAAATATTAACCTAGGAGGAGTTCGGTAGGCCTCGAAAGTGTTCTGGCAAACTGTCTGCCGCCTGAGGATGGGGAAGCAGTGCTTAACCAACACTGTTTACAGTTCAGGAGCTGCTGGCCTTGACTAGGGATGTTGTCGGGTGGTGGAAGTAGTACTTTTAGAATCTCCTCAATCCCATCATCACGCCTTTCGAGGAGGAGGCAGAGGCCGGGGACTTAGTGGCTGACCCTGAGATTCGCTTCTGGATGTTTTAGGACTGCCTTGGCTGACACGTCTCTGCAGTTTTGTGTTGTGGTAAGGGACAGTAACCCTGGATTGGCAGACCGGCGTAGTGGTCCCTCTCTTCAAAAAGGGGGACTGGAGGGTGGAATGTGCTCTAATGACAGAGAGATCACACTCCTCGTTCTCAGTAAGGTCTACTCCAGGGTGCTGGAGAGGAGGATCCTGCCGATTCTCGAACCTCAGATCCAGGAGGAACAATGTGATTTTCATCCCGGTCGGAGCACACTGGACCAGCTCTGTACCCTTCATCAGGTACTTGAGGGTTCGTTGGAGTTTGCTCAACCAGTCCACATGTGTTTTGTGGATCTGGAGAAGGCTTACGACCATGTCCCTCATAGCGCCCTGTGGGAGGGTGCTCCGGGAGTATCGTGACTGTTCTGTTAAGGGAGCAGAAGCTTAGTTCGCAACGCCGGCAGTAAGTCAGACCAGTTCCCGGTGCATGTTGGTCTCGGCCAGGGCTGCCGTTTGTAATCGATTCTGTTCATTACATTGCAGAATTTCTAGGCACCGGAAGGTGTCCGGTTTGGGAACCTCATGTTGTACTGTTGGCCTCATCAAACCAGGACCTCCGACGTGCACTGGGGTGCTTTATAGCCGAGTGTGAAGCAGCTGGGATGAGGGTCAGCACCTCCAAATCCAAGGCCATGGTTCTCCACCTGAGAAAGGTGGGCTCCCCTCTTTGGGGAGAGTCCTTGTCTCAAATAGGGGAGTTCAAGTATCTTGGGATCTTGTTCACGAGTGAGGGAAGGATGGAGCGCTGGCAGTGATGCGGTCGCTGTATCGTACTGTTGTGGTGAAGAAGGAGCTGAGTTGGGGGGCAAAGCTCTTGATTTACCCATCGATCTACGCTCCCACCCTCACCTATTGTCATGATATCTGGGTAAGGTTCAAAAGGAAAATATCCTGAATACAAGTGGCCAAAATTTTTTTTCTTTGCAGGGTGGCTGGGCGTACCCTTCGAGATTGGGTGAGGAGCTCAGGTAACCGGGAGGAGCAGGGAGTAGAGTTGTTTACAAAAGGAGCCAGCTAAGGGCATCTGCTTAGGTTGCCTCCTGGTTGCCTCCCTCGGGAGGTGTTCCAGGCATGTCCCATTGGAAGGAGGCCTTGTGGAAGGTCCAGGACACCCTGGAGGGACTTTGTCTCTAAGATGTCCTGGTGTCACCTTGGGATCCCCCCACCGTAGCTGGAGGAAGTGTGGGAAGTCTGGGCATCTCTGCTTAGACCGCTGCCTCCACAACCCAGCCCCAGATAAGCGGAAGAAAAAGGATGGATGGATCGATAAATATTAACCAGTATAGAGACATTCTGTCAGATCATATTAACCCAGAGATCTACCTAACCTAGAGACCTCTACCTCATCACTAAATCGATCTCTTTTGGCACCTATGATCGGCTACTTTTCCTACTAGGAGTATAAGGCCTGTGGCTTGGTCCAGTGGGGTAGCAGGGGTGATATAAAATACATCCGGGCCTCTGTCATTGGGTGGGGTACCTGTTGGGGGTTGGAGTATTTGTTCGAACCAATGTGCCATTGCTGTGGTGCCTAACTTGCTCTGGGGTCCATTGGCGACACTGCTCGCACTGGGACCAATGAAACGAGTCGAGCATCCTTTTTACATCATACTGCAGCTACATTTAAACTAATAATCAGATTTTGGGACGAGGGGGAACCAAGACATGGACAGAGACCTTAGGCTGGGATTAGAACCTAGAACTGCCTTCCTGCAAGGCAACAGCGCCACCCACTGCTGTATCGTGCAGCGCTTCAAGGATGAGTCATATGTCATTAGTGAAAATGTCAGCATCCACATTCTCCAGGAAGCAGCAAATTCCTCCATCCTTCTTTCCGTCTAATTAACCTTTATCTGTTTCATCCTGTTTCTTTAAAGCACGACAGGACTGTATGACTCACCATCTGGACCACAACACCCGGTAATTACACAAAGTAGCACCTTCTGCACCTCTTTAAGCTTAAACTAAAGGAATTTTACCTGTATTGGGGACAGGTACTACCGTCCCTTCCTGCTCTGTGTCTTAGCTCACCTTGAAGACAAACAGCTCCTTCCTGAAGAAGGCCACAGTGTTGAAGTTGCCATCGCAGATGTTAGGCTTGCCGTTCCCAGGAAGAGCTGGTCTCTCTCCAGGTGGACGGCCTGGCCGGGAGTGCCGGTCATTATTGCACTCTGAGGTGGAGTGGGTCCGTCGGGAAGGAAGCGTGGGTAACGGCCGGGTGGGTTCCAGCATGGGGGTGGGGATCCCTGTGGGTACAGAAGCAAAGACTGACTCAATGATTTACTTACTTACTTTCATCATCATCATCATCATCATCATCATCATCATCATCATCATCATCATCATCATCATCATCATCATCATCATCATCATAATCATCATTCCTTTTTTTGTTTTGTTATTCTCTCTTTAATAAAAAAATAATATGTTTTTTTTTTACAATCAGTGACAGTTTTAGTTTCTTTGTAAGTATTTTGTATTTTTTTCTGTTCTTTGTATTCTTTAATTGTGCCTCTCTTTAGTCTGCTTATTAAATTTTTTCTCTGCAGTCCTGTTAAGGCTGCGTGGGGTTGAGTTGTTCAGAAACATCTCTGGGTCTGTTATTTCAGAGATAATGTAGAATGACTCTTTGATCTACTGAGAGAAGTAACAGACAAACGGATTCCTGACTCTGTCAGCTTCACTGGGAAATAAAGCTGTTAGTGCCGGTGTTTGGTGGCTTTTCCACCTTTCAGAGCAACCTGATGAACCTGCTCAGGTGTCTTCACAGACCGCTGAGGGCCATGTTGATCTAATGTTTCCTGTCAATATCTCCCTGAAATGAAATGTCAGCCATGCATCATGGCCTTTGAGGTGATTCTCAGGTTCTTATCCGGGGGAGGGGGGGGTGCGAGGGTCTTCCAGCTTTGATGGTTTAAGTGAAGCAGAGGAACCGTGAACCAACTGTGAATCCTGGAGCTCAGTGAGCGTAGCGGATGATGTGGCTGGAAATGTGAAGCTTATCTCTGACCCTGCAGATGCTTTCTCTTTCTTCTCTTGTGTCTCTGCATCACAGATAATTGTTCCACCACATTTCAACTGAAGCCCGGGCTGATTATTCCTCACAGCAAACAGAAAGCCTATCAACGCTTTGTTTTCAATCAGAGCCGATTGAGGCCATCTTTGTGTCTGTGCTACAAAGAGTCTCTGGTGAAAACTCGGAGGCAAAGCTGCACATTTTATTCCCTATAATTTTCCTCTTTCCATGCAAAAGCTGCTGGTTCTGATCCGTTTTCATCCTTCAAAAAGAGCCAGGCTGCTGGACGTTGAATAATGTTCATTATTCAGCAGCTCTTTGGGACTCAGCATTAATAATTCATACAAACAGTTCGCTGTTTTTACTTTTGCAAGTTTTTGCTTTTAGATTTAGAGTGAAATGTTGTGTTCAGGCTATTCACTGACACCTCAAAGAGTTCACCACATCTATCAGATTCAACCTCTATTCTTCCAACCTTCCAGCATTATTCTGTCAGACAAAAAACATTTATTTTTGTTTTTTATTACTATTAAAGTCCTGACCGTAGATTTTCTGTATGCCCTGCAGGTCGTCCAGAGGCAGCTTGAAGTTGTGTGTGTCCATGTACTGGTAGAACGGGGCCATGATGGCACTGGGATCGTTGGAGTGCTCCAACCCCAAGGCGTGACCCAACTCATGGACCGCCACCAGGAACAGATCATTACCTGGACAGAAATAGAAGCAATGACAAATAAATCATCAATTTGTCTTTTCAGCTGGAACTCAACAGAAACGAACCAAACACTCAGATCCACTGAGCAGAAGTTGGTCTAAGATGCTTTTGATTTTACAGTAACTTCTGATCTCATCGTCCAATTCTTCAAAGTAACATCAGACTCTCACATTTTTAGTCTTTAAATATATAATATGTGAGAGTATTAATAATTCAGAGCTGTAGAGAAATGTGCTCATGAAAGGCAAACATGTTGAATCTGAAGAACAAAAACATCTTTAGATCTGCAGTAGAAATTCTCTAACCAGAGCAGCAATTCACATGAGAAAAATTATCACAATTTCTGCTTTTGTTTGCTAAACTTCAAATAATCCTTTTAACAACAGATTTAGAGATAATAATAATTATGATGATGATTATTATTATTATAAAGACATGTAATAATTAATATTCCACTCAGTGGTGCTTAGATCCTGTTGGTGCCAAGCAAGCCCCCATCATCATCTTTCCACTATGCTGTTTCATATCTGCAATAATTTACTTTACTGCATGATGAAACATTTTATCTGTCCAGATAACTTTGATTGTATTCATTTTTATTTAGCTTTGCAAATCAAAATCCCTCTGCAATTGTGATTATAGAGACAAAAAACAACTCCTCTCAATTGTGATTTACTGCTTTAACTAAAAAAAAATCCCAATAATTTTTCCAGATTTCCTAAAATATCAAAGATGGCTGAAAGGGGAATTGTTGAATTAAGCTGACCCCCTGCCCACCCCCCTACCCCTAAAGCTTCACCCAGATCAGTAAAATATGTTTTTGCCTCTGACAATTTGGTGCTTTTTATCTGCTGAAGATATCTTGTAAATGTGGATTATTTCCAGCTACATCAACCACCTCTTTACTTCTGGTGTTTCTTTAAATGACCTGACACAAAAGGAGAGCTGAGGCCCTGAGGACCTATGAGGGATTAAACAATCTGGACTCTGAGCTGCTGTCAGATACTTAATAACTTCCAACAGTCTGATGGCGAAACTGAGATTAAACATTTCATGGCCGCTGTAATTGGTTTGACTCTGCCTGAACCTAATTACGGAACCTAATTATCTTTGCTTCTTTATAGCAGCCGATGTGTGTGAAGATTAGAGCCGCTGATGTAAAGGTACCGACTGTTTCCTTCTGCTCCACTTCTAACTTTCTCTCCCCTATTTTGTCTTGAAACATTTTCAGACATTTGGACAAATCATCACTGTCTGTTGTCAAAGGTGTGAATTCAATGCAGATATTTTAAAGACTGGCAAAAATTAGATTTGTTGCCGCTCTTTGTTTTCACAACATTTACATAAACGTGAATGATTGGTGCCATTTGGGAGTCAAGGTTATTAGTACCTTAAAACGTATATGGGATTTAACCAAAGCTCCAACACAAAGGGAAGATTAAAGTTATAGCATCAGGCTGTTACTATGGCAACAGAAACAGCAAAAATGCAAGATTAATGCTTACACTTTCACAGAGTAAATTTCGTCTATTGCTTTATATCTAAAACTTAAATAAATGAGTTATCTATACTAAAATTGCATAAAACCTTCAAACTGAATTAAACAATATCCTGTTCCTTTATAAAAAAAAAAACAAAACAAAAAAAATGTTTAGAAATATGGTTTGGGTTCAAATTGAAGCATTTATGGAGCCCCTGATGCTCTAGAATCCCTAACGAGCACCTTAGTTTGCTTGTGCCTTGGGACAGCTCTAATACAGTCAACCATTGGATCCCACTTTATCCTTTAAAACATATTCTCAGATATTGGCAAATGAAAAAAGAGATAAAAACATAAAAAAAGAAAAAAAAGAAAACAGACTTGAGTTAAAAACTGCTATTTATGTTATTTCATGAGGGTTAATCTATTTCAGTTTCTCTCCATTAACCATCAGTCTTTTAAATGACTGGCTGATTTGTTCAAATGTTAGTATTAACAGCAATATTATTTTTCATCTGTAAAAAAACTTCTTTGTTTCACTAATATTAAAACCTCAAACATAGTTCCTGATGCATAGGGGTTTACCAGTACCCCCACTGGTATTTTTAACGCCTCTTCAGTTCTGAACCCTCATGATCCATATGAATGCATAACTTTTTTAATTCTTTCTTCCAGGCTACTTTAAAACCGTTGCCAAAGCAGAACAGAGGGGATCAGATTTTAAATGAACCAAGACCAGACAACTGCTTTAGGTCAGTGTTTTTCAACAGAATTACTATACATACATCCTAATTATTTCATTTATCGCCCAATATGTGAGGCTGAATCCCAAAGTATCACTGCAGAGAACAAGAGTGTTAAGTCTGAACTTAACCACTGAAAGGTGTAAGAGCAACACAGTTAATCCCGAGCTGTCGTATAGTTATGCTGCTATAGACTTATGCTGATGGAGGGCATACAGAAAAAATGTCATCATTATGTCTGCATTCTATAACTCTGCAGGATTTGTCACTGCAATCCCTAACATTATCTTTTTTTTTCTCATCACAGTAGCTCCATCTGGCATAGTTCTGTTAGGCTGTGATTCGATCCTGGAGAGAAATATCAGCTGAGCTGTTGCCCATTGGATGGATGAATAGATGGGTGGATGGAAGGGTGGATGGATGGTCCTGTTTTTTTTCTTGGACACAGCTATGGGCTTAGCTTTTCCTGTGACTGTGCTCTTTTTCATCCATATTGGCATTAAAACTGTCCCAGAGCTCGTCTGCTTAACTGTTTCTTTCCTAGACAGAGCTACCTCTGGAGTTAGTTTACATTTGCTGTACCTTTTCTACCATAGAAAACATTTCTAGATCAGGGTTGCTATCTTCTTTTCTATGTCTGATTCTGTCCTTTAAATCCCTAGTCGGCCTTTCCAAAAGACCATTCACACAGAGTCTGGTTCTGCTAAAGGTTTCTACCTGTTAAAAGAGAGTTTTCCTCTCCACTTTACCTGCATGCATGCTCAGAGTGAGGGATTGCTGAAGAGTCAATAACAAAGTGTAAGCAAATGTCTGCTGTAGTTACATGCTCATCCAGGAGGAGTGATTCCTGCTGACTCAATAACAGGTGTTTTCCTTAGATAGAACATTTACCTTTTAAATGGCCACACTAAAGTCACCCAAAACACATGAAATGCATAAATAAAATCAGCTGCTGTGTTTTAACCATTTATAAGGGTCTGGCCTTGTATATGAAATAATTCTAATGACAGATAGTAGTTTTATTGTTGCAGCATGAGGCTGCAAAACTGGAAGCACTGCATAGTTAAGGCAGTTAATCAATTTGACAGGAGGATCTGATTGTCTCTGTAAAGTGCCTTGACATGACATGTGGTAAATTGGAACTATGTAAATATATTGAAACCAAATTTAATTTAAAAGTGCCCCAAATGCCAGTCTTTAGAGAGGATATTCGACTGCAAACCGATGCTGTCTTCAGAGGAGTCCATTTGCTGCTTTCCTAACAGCTATTCTTCTATGCAGAGCCATTCAAGCAACTTGAGTTGCCTGTATCAAAACATCTCTTAATAACTTTATTATTTTCTTGCAATAAAATGTCAATTTTGTTCAAATGTGCATTTTTAAGAAGTTTTATTGTTGCATAATTTGTTCATCGATCCACTCTCTGTAAAATGTTTTTCTTTAATGTCCAAATCAAACTAAACCTCTATTGAGGCTGCAACTACTTGTCTTTTTCTGAGATGTTAAAACAACTGAATGAAACTAGATTATAATTAAAACATCTAAACCATCCTTTTCATTACTGAAAAATAAAAACATAGATCTGGAAATATTCCTTTGTTCCAGCTCCAGGGCAGTTTGTTCTACAAAGATATAAAGCTTTATTTATTAGTTTTTTTTTACTTGTTTCTCTGGACTGAAATATACTAAAGAATTAGACTTAGAGGTTTCTCCTGGCCTGGTTTTTGCAGACATGTATCAATCCATATTAGTTAGATTTTTCTGCAGCTTTTTCTCTGTAATGGAAATGTTATCAGATTTCCTTTAACTCTGACTGCATCTCTTCTTATCCCTCTCCTGCCTTCCTTCTTCCTCCTTGCAGGGAGATAAAAATCATGTCGGAGCATCAAATGTCCCCCTCGTGTGATCTGGGTATCTATCGGTGCAAGTCCACTTTCATCGTAACCTTACAGTATCGATAACAGTCCTCTTTCATGTTTTTCCCCTGCGTTCATCTGCTCAGTGTAATAAACATGATGGATGATGGATCAGGCTCAATATTTCTAATCTCCAGGTTAAAATCATTAATCTCAGGAACATTTTCACACAAGCACATCATGTCAGCTTGCAACTCCTGCCTCAGCATCAGGAGGTAAGGCCCAGCTAATGAAGGAATGTTTAAATCCTTCTGTATGATGAGAGTGGCCGAAACAGGAACCAGAAGATTTGTTTCTGTGGCCTCTGCTGGTCTGCAGCTCCCATGAGCTGCTTTGCCTTTAGTTGCGTCCCGCAGATGTCGGCAGGTTAATAACAGAACATCATCAGACTCTGGTGAGAACGTGAAGTTTTAATCTGAAGGCACAAATGTGTCCTGTTTGTCCTCATGTTGTCCTTCTGAAGCTAATACCTTGAATCCGGCTGACGCTTCACTATCTGATCGCTAATCTTTCAATTAAAACATCTGTGTGTGTGTTCAGGTGTGTATGTGAGAGGCAGCTTTGCAGGCTGAAGGTATTTTTGAAAAAAAAAAAAAAAAAAAACTTATGTTTTTTGAATACTCATGCATTTTAACATTTAACCTATTTTAAAAAGTTCAAAAGAAGAAATTATGAAGAGATAACATAAAAGAAAAAAAAACCCTCAGTGCATCAGAAAACCCAAAGTTTTGCACATTAATGTAGCCAATCGATTGTTTTCCAGAACGGTGAGCCAGACCTGGATCTGAGCTCTAATTAGAGAAATACATTCACTTTATATTTATCTCCTCCTTACATTAGGATTAACACAATACACATTAAATGAGTGAAGTACAGAAATTATGTAATTTGGCCACAATGACCTCAAGGACGCGTCAAAAACAAACAATAAAACTTCCTCGGACAAATGAGATCAAAAGTACCATCCATCCATCCATCCATCCATCCATCCATCCATCCATCCATCCATCCATCCATCCATCCATCCATCCATCCATCCATCCATCCATCCATCCATCCATCCATCCATCCATCCATCCATCCATCCATCCATCCATCCATCCATTTCAAACAGAACCACCATGAACATGTTTGAACATGTTTAGCTTTTTTTATATATCCTGTTAAATAGTATCTCACTGTTTGTTTTCAATATGAGTGCCAATGTTGCATGATATTAACTGACACAACAAAACTGCTTTTGGGTTTGATAAATCAGGCCAGGATTGATCCCTGGAAGTCGGATCTTAGGCTAAGTAAAAATGCATCAACGCTGCTAAGATGCAGGTCAAACTCACTGTGATGCATTTAACCAAATATTGGTTGAGGTGCATATTTAAGCCTTTATGTCAATTTTTTCTTTAATCATTTATTTTCAAATGTTGGTTTAAATAAATGATTAAATACAAAATGTGTAATATTACAGCCCTTATAAATAAATGTGATTGCCACTGCATGCATTGAACTTCCTGCAGACACTCAGGGTTATGTCAAAGTAGGGTTTTCCTCCAGAACCTTGTGTATCAGAGCATGATGAAAGAACATTAAATTAAACCCAATTTTAGATATAAAGCTGGTGAAACAGATCCTGGTCTGAACTGAGGAGCAGAAACTACCTCATACTTGCTGCAGTCAGACAGTTTATCAGCCAGAACTCATTCTCTTTAGGGCTAATCTCTAAAAAACAGATCGCTCACCCTGCTTCTCTGTCTCTGTAGAGAATTGTTAGTTATTCAAGCAGAGGCTACCTGCTGCAGCCATTCATCAACCTGAGACAGAAGAAGCTGAACTAAGCTGATAGCTCTGGTCAGCAGCAGCTTCCTGGGTTTTAACTCTCCTCACCGTCATGGTTGGCGTTTCCCAGCGTCCACGGCTCATCAGAGTCAAAGTGGGTGTCGCCTCCGATGCCGGCACCCGGGAAGTAGGCGTGGGCCAGGAAGCCTCCCTCGCCATCAAACGGAGAGCTGTCACCATGGAAACCAGAGGCGAAGAAGATGATGATGTCAGCGTCTTTCCCGTCGTTCTCTACATCTGAGTTTGGGACCTCCTGAGTGGATCAGAGGGAGGGAAACTTACACTGTTACAGTAGCAGCGGTTTGGTCCTGAGGGAGAATTCCCTGAACGGTCTTCTTCTACATAATTCATTCCCTAAAAAAGATCATCACGTGACCAGATTTCATTAAGATCAAATTAGGCTGTTCAGGAGAAGATAAGCACATCTGACCTGGAAAGAGAGCGGAGTCACAGCCTGCCACACGTTGAAGGCTTGTCGGATCGCTCTGTGGGTTTCCTTCTCTCCCACCTTTGGCGTGTAGTTTGATATTCTGAGGGGAAGAGAAAATGATCATTTTTACACGGGGGGGTTGGCAGCCTAGTGGTTAGGGCATTTCATTTGGATCCCACAGGTTCTCAGTTGAAGCCCCACTCCCACAGACAGCCACTTTGGGTCCCTGAGCAAGACCCTTAACCCCACACTGCTCCCCGGGGGCCGCACTATGGCAACCCACTGCTCCCCAAGGGGATGGGTTACATGCAGAGAGTGAATTTTGTTGCTCTGTATTTTTGACAATGTCATTACAATAAAGTTGAAATCTATTCTGTTCTATTCTATAACAGGAATCAGTTTATCCAGCTCATTGACCAATCACAAGGATTACCAATCCTGTCAGACAGGAAGCAGTCGAAGCAGCTGTTAGGATTATTCAATGATGATTATAAAATTAATGTGTGCTTATAAAACATTTGTGCAAGGGGATGCTCCACTCCTGTCTCATGATTCAGTCAGGAGACCATCCTGCCTTGTCATTCTGATGGAGCATTCTGTCTTCATGAACTGATCAATTGTTCTGTCAGAAAAATATTCTGTTTGTAACCATGTGTGATGTTCTGTTAATAAACGCTCTGCAGAGGAGGTCCAGTGGGAGACAGTATGTTTGAGTCTGGGGTTCAACTGTCTCTCCTTCCTGCAGGAATTGTATTCATAAGTCTGTATTTCAGTTCTTCTTAAGAAAAAACCTATTTATGAACCCGACAGCAGCATTATCCAAAGGCACCAAGTTTGCTTCTAACAGGAAAATAAAAAAACAAGTCTAAAAAAGTTTAAGAAGCAGTTATCTAGGAATTGAAATGTGGTAACCTTAAAAGACAAAGGCTGACAAATATATACAAAAAAATGACATTAAAATAGCACAAAGAGAAAACATACTTTTCAAACAAAACTTATTGTAAATCATACACCTGTATAAAACAGAAGACTGAAATAAAATAAAATAAAATAGAGAAGGATCTTAGACAACATCGAAAGTTCCAAAAAAAAAGTGAATGAAAAAATGTGCTAGAACCAAACAAAACATAAAGGTAAAATATCAAAATAACATCAGAAACAGTTAAGAGTTATGACATTAATACAATAAATCTTTGGCTGCAGAAATACGCAGAAAGTAAAAGTTATCTTCCAGATCTTTGTTCTGGAGTTTCTTTATGTTCTTTGGTTGCTGAAGTTTTCCATCTTAAGCAGCAGCTCAGTTAATTCGCAGCCTGATGCTCCCTTAGCTGCTGATAAATGAGGCAGAAAGGTCGTTACAGAGTAATTGCAGAGAGGATACGTGCCGTCCATATCTATTCAGGCCGTTTTATCGCTCGTCTCACCTGCAGATCTGCAGAAACCCTTTCATGAGGCGTTCATTGACGGCTCCTGTTTTGCAGCCGTTTGTGTCTCTCTTTGAATGAGTCAGAGTAACAAAGCAAAGAGAAAAGGAAGCTTGGAAAACTGGTGAAGTTGGACACATATGGAGGGAGGCAGGAAAAAGGAGAGAAACAGGAAAGATGCTGTGGGAAAACTCAACGAGTTTATTTCTTGTCATTTTTCTCTCCAACCGTTGCTCTTGAACACAAAAATCTACTATAGAAACGCAGAGCTTCATATCAAAGAGCTGAGCAGGATGAGTGAACCTGGCACAGAAACACCTGGTTTGGACCCAGAGAGCAGTTTATGTTGTGGAGATGAAGAAAACTGGACTGAGATGATGGGAACGGCCCATCGAGGAGCTTTTTCCAGCCTTTTCTAACTGCTTCTGATGCAACAACAATCAAATCTGCTGTTTCTTTCTGATTAAATGCTCAAAATATGCAGTCAAAAAGGCTAATTCCACATTGGAATCAGCACAATGCTTTACGTTCAGATCAGCTGGGTTGGTTCTGGTAAAACCAAGGATGCTTTCAAAAAGGGCCAAAAGATGTGTAATTCACTGGAGATTCAAGGTCCAAGGATGGACAGTTCATCCCAAGGCACAGATGCTCCTTACGTTGTAAGGAGATGATTAAAAACAGAGAGAGCTGAAGATCTAAGAGCAGCGCTGTGTTACAGTGTGAAGCAGCACCCACAGGACAGCTCAACTATTGCTGGACCCCCAAAACACTTCACACCGGCTCTACCACTCCGATCTCTTGGGTTCCCAAAGAGGTTCTGAAAGCATATTGACTAGTGGACTCAGCTGAAGGAGTTCAAATATCTGAAGAGGATGCTTCTACAGGGAGAAGACTCCCCTGCAGATGCAGAAGAACCCCATACATAAACCCTTACGCTGTGAAACAGACTGGGACACAGACAAGGATTTAAGGCTCAAACAAACAGCTGCAGAGAGAAAACTCCCTCTGGTGGAGCAAAATGTCCATCTTTATGAGGTGTCAGTCCCTGTAAGAAATCTGACAGCATCCACAGAACCTTTAGGTTTATTTCCTACAGAACCGTATGGGCGTGTCCCTCTCTGCCCTCTGATTGGTCAGAAACCTGTAAGCCACGTCTGGAATCAGGCTTAAAAAACAATCATTGGATCAGAAATAATGAATAAGGAATATTCTGGAGTTAATTTAGAAAAAAAACTCTAAGCTTCGATAATGGAAAAACAACAAAATGGATAAAAAATATAAGTGAGTCGAGTAAAGTCCAACTTTGTGGGATATCTTTGAATCTAAATGAAGGTTCTGATCAAATGGTGGCTGAGATATGGAGGTAGGTTCATTACTGACTCTATGGAATCTTATTAAGCGTAAGAATATTTTTTATTTTATTTTTTAAACTTTAAAACTAAATTCACAATATTTCTTGTCTGGTTCTAAAGTAGGGTTTAGTAGTTATTAAGCTACTAATTTCTATTCTGTTTCTCCATGTCTTTTCCCGGCAGAGTACCTCTTCTTATTCCAAAAAAGTTAAAAACAAACCGCTGCAGTCCAGTGGTTTAGTTTCTGTTTGGAATAACTATGACCTGGATGACTGAGAATCTTCACCAGCATTCAGCACCTCTTTTCATTTCTCTCCTCACTCACTGCAGCAGTTTCCAGCTGCTAAGTGTCTTTTACCTAACATAAAGAGGGATTCATCATATTTTTTTTCACACACTGAGTGCAGGAACATTCTTGGAAGGACTTTCACAGATACAGCTCCTCCATGAAGATCAACAACCAGTGAAATACTCCCATAGGAGCTGGTGGATAAAGCAGAAACTGGAACAAAACTCAGCAGGTGGAAATAAATTCTTCATGCATCCTAAACGATCTGATCCAGCCGCCCTCCTCCACACTGGTAGCTATTGCAGATTAGCCTCGTATAACCCATCGCTTCTAAGAGACGGGCCTTTGGCGCCTGAGAGGACGAGCAATCAGGTTTAAAACGATCATAGCCTGCAGGACTGAGAGCAGCACCGTTTGGGCCGACAGGCAGTGAAACATGAGGAGGAGACCCACATTTGATGAGGAGAAACCAGATCGGAGAGTGAGCTCACTCTGTGGGTTTATGTAATGCTGCAGAGTGGGAAGCATCGCAGTCGTGATGCCTTCAGTGTCCCGTGGGAAGGCTGTAATTTACAATAACCCAATGAAGCTCTGAGTGGGATGGTGTGGAGGGGAGGAAGGATGAGGGGAGGATGGATGGATGGATGGATGGATGGATGGATGGATGGATGGATGGATGGATGGATGGAAGATGGATGATGGATGGATGGATGGATTTTATGGATGGATGGATGGATGAGATGGATGGATGGATGGATGGATGGATGGATGGATGGATGGATGGATGGATGGATGGATGGATGAATGGATGGATGGATGGATTTATGGATGATGGATGGATGGATGGATGATGGATGGATGGATGGATGGATGGATGGATGGATGGATGGATGGATGATGGATGGATGGATGGATGGATGGATGGATGGATGGATTTGGATGGATGATGGATGGATGGATGGATGGATGGATGGATGGATGGATGGATGGATGGATGGATGGATGGATTTATGGATGATATGGATGGATGGATGGATGGATGGATGGATGGATGGATTGATGGATGGATGGATGGATGGATGATGGATGGATGGATGGATGGATGGATGGATGGATGAATGCGGTGGATGGATGGTGGTTATGGATGGATGGATGGATGGATGGATGGATGGATGGATGGATGGATGGATGGATGGATGGATGGATGGATGGTGGATGGATGGATGATGGATGGATGATGGATGATGGATGGATGGATGGATGGATGATGGATGGATGGATGGTGGATGGATGGATGGATGGATGGATGGATGGATGGA